>WFMF01000048.1:0-168800 GCA_011033025.1 Beroe forskalii
TTTTTGAGCCAAAGCTGATGGCTAAAAATCGATTATTTTATTATAATTTGGGCTAGAAGGTCGCAGAGACTTCTGTTCAAGGCTCAAAGAACTGCAATTGGCATGTTTATATACGACTCAGAATAAACATATGCCCTAAAATGCTCAGAAACCAAGTTATAGTAAAAAACGATTTTTTGGTCATTTTCGCTGTGGAATTTTGGCAAAAAATCAATGAAGCATCCATGTTTTGGGGTCGAGACCAAAATTTTAACCCTGAAAAATGTTCTTCCATCTCTCGTTTGACAGAAAGGTTTTTGGGGGGGGGCTAGAATAGTCACAATGGCTATTTTTGGAACTATTAAGCAACTGGATTTGATGCCCATTTTTTTAACGCGCATGTCCAAAAATTCATATCTTGGGCCAGGAAGGTCGTAGAGACTTGTTTTTGGGCTCAAACGAATGGCAATGGCCATGTTTATATTAGACTTGTCAATAAACATATGCTCTAAAATGCTCCTGAACGGGGCTATGGCTCACCTCCTAGTCGGTTGCCCTGGAGACTGTCCTTAACTGCTTTATCCCTGACAGTTAGGTCTGAGCTGACGAGTCGCTAGAATTGCACTATGCTAGCAAATTCCACTACTGAACTCACCAGTAGTGGAACGCATCCCAACGCGTTCTATTGGTTTTGTAACTTGTGTGAGTATTTTGATGTGTCAAGAGCCTCTCTATGATATGTCATACAAGTTACATCATCACTAGTGCAGCAAAACCAGTAAGGGATCAATATGAATATAATTACTACCTTTCTATGTACCAACTAACCACCACTATTGCAGGAACCACATTATCTTGAATGTATCCCAACAGCTACATTCGACCACAATATGTGTCTGCATGTGAGCTCAACGACTTAGTAGGTATCTCCATGTACCCAATAACCAAAGCTCCTTGTGAGCCTAACATCCCAATAGCTCCAGGGGAGCCCAACAACCAACCCAATAGCTCCAGGGGAGCCCAACAACCCAATAGCTCCAGGGAGCCCAACAACCCAATAGCTCCAGGGGAGCCCAACAACCCAATAGCTCCAGGGGAGCCCAACAACCCAATAGCTCCAGGGGAGCCCAACAACCCAATAGCTCCAGGGGAGCCCAACAACCCAATAGCTCCAGGGGAGCCCAACAACCCAATAGCTCCAGGGGAGCCCAACAACCCAATAGCTCCAGGGAGCCCAACAACCCAATAGCTCCAGGGGAGCCCAACAACCCAATAGCTCCAGGGGAGCCCAACAACCCAATAGCTCCAGGGGAGCCCAACAACCCAATAGCTCCAGGGAGCCCAACAACCCAATAGCTCCAGGGGAGCCCAATAACCAATAGCCCAATAGGGAGCCCAACAACCCAATAGCTCAGAGCCCAACAACCAATAGCTCCAAGGGGAGCCCAACAACCCAATAGCTCCAAGGGAGCCCAACAACCCAATAGCTCCAAGGGAGCCCAACAACCCAATAGCTCCAGGGTAGCCCAACAACCCAATAGCTACAGGGGAGCCCAACAACCCAATAGCTCCAGGGGAGCCCAACAACCCAATAGCTCCAGGGGAGCCCAACAATCCAATAGCTCCAAGGGAGCCCAACAACCCAATAGCTCCAAGGGAGCCCAACAACCCAATAGCTCCAAGGGAGCCCAACAACCCAATAGCTCCAAGGGAGCCCAACAACCCAATAGCTCCTTGTGAGCCCAACAACCCAATAGCTCCAGGTGAGCCCAACAACCCAATAGCTACAGGGAATTCCAACAACCCAATAGCTCCAGGAGAGCCCAACAACCCAATAGCTCCAGGGGAGCCCAACAACCCAAAAGCTCCATGTGAGCCCATCAACCAAATAGCTCCAGGGGAGCCCAGCAACCCAATAGCTCCATGTGAGCCCATCAACCCAAAGCAAATCACCATGGTCATTGGCAACACCCCACTCTCTTTTGTAGTGGGTGGGTGGAGAATAACAGTGTTATCCTCCTCCCCAAGAACCATGGCATGGGAGCCCAACAACCCAATAGCTCCATGTGAGCCAAATAGTTCCATATGAGCTCAACAACCAAAGCAACTCCCAAGCAATCTAATAACTCCTCACTATTACAAAACTGCTGCCAGTTATAATCTACCTATATCAGGTCACAGTTTTTGGCAACACTCTACTTTCCTTTCAAAGTGGGGTGGGTGGAGAATAACAGTGTTGTTCTCTGCCCCAAGAACCAAGACCTGGAAGCCGTTTGCTCCAAACACAGCTGTTTCCAGTGGGCACATGAACAATATGTACTGAATGCAACACTGTTACACCATATGAAATTTACGTGGTAACTTCATGCATTTAACAAAAAATGCTTGCACCAAAATTTGCTTCCAACCTAGTAGTAGTACAAAATTAAAAAAAAATACATTACAAATTTACCAAATAAACCAATTTACCTAATCAACATGAATACTATAACCACTTTGTCAATGGAAAAGACCACAAACTTTATTGATATAACAAAAAATCATTGCACACCAACTTCGTTAAACTGGGAAGTTTTAGACTAATTATTCCCTTGTATCCAGTGGATAATGAAAATGCAGTTTTTAGAAACGAATAACACGCCATCACTTATAGAAAAACCACACAATTTTAAGCTGTCCCAGCATTAAAGTCAACCAAAAAGCCATTCTGATAGATATCAGACATAAATGTTGCGATGAAACCTACTTGAGAGTACATCAATGAAACACAAAAAGCTTTTCATACACGCCAAAAAAGATATGAAAAAGGACTTTGATAGTGGATACCTCATCACATGCAGTAGTAACACCATGGATAACTATGACAAGAATTCATGAATCTAATGCAACTAACCACACCCTACCGTCAAGGTAATCTGAACTGCACAAATCATAAATTAACAAAGAAAAAGCAAGGTAACTCATAATACAGTATTATATACTAAACATCAGCTATAAAATATGGAAGTACTGACAGAAAATCCATCCTTTATTAGGTAAACAATGGATAAAACGAAAATGAAACAAGAAATAACTAAATTGTTAAACCATCAAAGTTATGTGAAAAGTAGGCAAAAATAATCTAAGCACGTGGATGCTAATGATAGTCGACCAGAGAACACTGCTCAGAGACACTTTAGTAATAACATAGTAAACTGCCTCATTCTTGAGCCTGAACAAAACACACTTTTCGATTGCAAAAAGGACCTTAAGGACAGGAGCTTTACCTGCAGGAATACACAAAAACAAACCAAGAAATAGAAACAAACCAAAAAAGGGTTATTCACTCTGTTTGCCCAATAATGAGGAACATGACACAGGACATTCTTTCCCATTACTTGTCCTAGAAATAAAGAAGAATGGGAGGAGAAGATTTGGTTGCTTCATCGCCTCAAAAAGAAGCAAACTGTATGTATTCGGCTCAAGTTGAACAGACAGATAACTGCTTGAGCTGGGGCCATTAGGGTCTATTACCCAATTGGAGAATATAGATAAGCGAACAATACTCTGTATAGATATCTGTCCTCTACTATATAGATTATTAGTTATGCCAACATATTATCAGCCAAAACGCGATCGTTGCCTCTCAGACTATGAGGGGCCATGTCGTATGGCACAGCGCCTCCGCGGAAGCGCATTTTACCTACCTACCTACCTTACCTGCTCCTGAACCGAGTTACAGGCCTTGAAAAGCATTTTGAGCCAATGCGATGGCTCAAAAATCAATTTTTGGCCTATAACTTGGTTTCTGAGCATTTTAGGGCATATGTTTATTCACAGGTCGTATATAAACATGCCAATTGCGGTTCTTTTGAGCTATGAACGAAGTCACTACGACATTCCTAGCCCAAGTTATGATAAAATAATCGATTTTTAGCCATTGCCTTGGCTCAAAATGCTTTTTGGCCTGTAACTCGGTTCAGGAGCATTTTAGAGCATATGTTTATTGACAAGGCTAATATAAACATGGCCATCGCGATTCGTTTGAGCCCAAAAACAAGTCTCTACGACCTTCCTGGCCCAAGATATGAATTTTTGGACATGTGCGTCAAAAAATGGGCATCAAATCCAGTTGCTAAATAGTTCAACATAGCCATTGTGACTATTCTAGACCCCCAAAAACCTTTTCTGTCAAACTAGAGATGTTTAAAGAACATTTTCAGGGTTAAAATTTTGGTCTCGACCCCAAAACATGGATGCTAATTGATTTTTTGCCAAAAATTCCACCGCGAAAATGACCAAAAATCAGTTTTTTGCCTATAACTTGGTTTCTGAGCATTTTAGGGCATATGTCTATTCACAGGTCGTATATAAACATGCCAATTGCGGTTCTTTTGAGCTATGAACGAAGTCACTGCGACCTTCCTAGCCCAAGTTATGATAAAATAATCGATTTTTAGCCATCGCCTTGGCTCAAAATGCTTTTTGGCCTGTAACTCGGTTCAGGAGCATTTTAGAGCATATGTTTATTAACAAGTCTAATATAAACATGGCCATTGCGATTCGTTTGACCCCAAAAACAAGTCTCTACGACCTTCCTAGCCCGAGATATGAATTTTTGAACACGCACACCAATTAAATGACGAAAAGTGGGCGTGGTCACCTGTTCGCCACTATTTGAAAATTTCTACCCCCCTCAAAGTTGATTGTTATCATTTGAACTAACAAATTCCGTTGAGAAATTCTCTCGACCTCGAAAGGCCTACTCAACTTTGGCTAGCTACTCTAATAATACTGGTCTCACTGTTACTCAGAAGTCTTCATCAATACTTCTTTCCCAGTCCAAATATACTGAGCAATTATCAGAAATACCAATTGATCCACAAAGATTTAATGACAACACCAGGAAACTGTCAGATAAAGAAATGGCTGAAATGAGATCAGCTTGTGGTGCCCTTCTCTGGATTGCAAACCAGACACGTCCAGATGTTAGCTATGGTACTTGCATAGCCAGCAATTCCTTTTCTACAGGAACTGTTGCTGATCTGAAAAGTGTCAACAAAACTATCAAATATGCCAAAAAGAATCCTCTAGTGATAAGCTTCCCACGACTGAACTTGGTTAATAATGAACTGAGACTGCTGATATTTTGTGATGCATCCTTTGCAAACCTAAAAGATGGCAGCTCACAAGGAGGTTTCATACTGTTTTTAGTGGATGCATCTGGCAAATGTGCTGTGATAACTTGGCAAAGTAAGAAAATCAAGAGAGTTTGCAAAAGTACTCTTGCCGCTGAAAGTTGGGCAATGATAGAAGCAATTGAGTCTGGTGAAATTGCTTTAGCCCAAATAAAAGAAATACTTGGAAACCAGACCATAAAATGTGTCTGTTTCACAGACTGTAAGTCATTACATGATGCAGTCCATACAACTAACACTATGTCAGACAGAGGATTGCGCATCCCAATCGCCTGCTTGAGACAGAGGGTAAATAAAGATGAAATATCAATTGTTCCGGTTGGTACCAAGTTCCAACTGGCTGATTGTTTGACGAAAGCAGGAGCCTCGGCTGCATTCTTGCGGGAAATACTTTCCACTGGACTTATGCCACAAGAATTCTGTAAATTTGCATTCTTTGAAAAATGAGCATCAGGTAGAAAACTGTATCGTTTAAATGTATTACCAAACAGGTCAATTTAGAAAAATGACAATGATATTTACTATGACATTTATTACGTGTGTATTTGGATTTACTATGAATGTTGAGAATCATTAATAAAAGATATAGTCTGGTCAGTTAAGGGCTGCAGGCTGCAACGTCTTCATACAACATATTGACCGGTTCAACCAAGTAGTTTCAACCCTCCTGAGACCAAAAGCGCGGAGACCCAAGCGCGCTAGGTGGTGCAACATGGCGCAATTGCGCCATTTTGGCGCCATGGCGCCAAAAATACTAACTTTTGATAGGAAGGTCGTAGAGACTCCATTTTTTGACTAATTGAACCGCAATGGCCATGTTTATATACAACTTGTTAATAAACATATGCTCTAAAATGCTCACGAACCGAGTTATGGGCGAAAAACCGTTTTCGGCATACGCGTGTGCTTAAATATGACGAATTTTGATAACTCCGGTCAGGAAGGTCGTAGAAACTTCGTTTATAGCTCAAAATTACCGCAATGGCCATGTTTATATACGACTTCTCAATAAACATATGCTCTAAAATGCACACAAACCGAGTTATGGGCGAAAAACCGTTTTCGGCATACACATCAGATTTTACATTGTCCTTTACAGCCACATCTGAGTAAGCATGATTTTCCACTTTTGTTGCAGCTACATGCTTCACAGGAACCTGTCCGACACTTGCAGCACTTGATCAGCTCACTCAAGAGATTGCAGTTTGTCTCTGAAATTCATTGATGCAATACCACCGTCTATTTACCTCGGTGCCAAAGTCTAACTAGAAACTGCTCATACAAGTCAGGCTTTCTGATCGTGAGGAGGTTCAATTTATTCACTAAAGCAATAGCCCAGCGAGCATAATGCCCTTGATTTAAAGCGAAGAAGAAATGGCAAATTCAGTCCAGAGATGCAATCAAGAGGTGGAAGTTTGTTAGTTTACTTATCCACCCTGGTTTGCCGCTGCCGACCAAGAGTCCCTCGACCTAGAGTCCTATACCCCTAAAATCTGCCCTAGTGGACAGATGGTTCAGAGACAAATTGCAACCTCTCGAGTGAGCTTATCATCATCAAGAGCTGCAAGTGCCGGACAGGTTCATGTGAAGCATTTCATTGCCTTTTATCAGTTTTCTCATTGCCTTTTATCGAAGCAGTTTTCTTCATCATGCCTTTTAGCAGTTTTCATTGCCTTATATCAGTTTTCTTCATCATGCCTTTGCCCTTTATCAGTTTTCATTGCCTTTTATCAGTTTTCTTCATCATGCTTTTTATCAGTTTTCATTGCCTTTTATCAGTTTTCTTGTGCGCGTTAAATTAGTAGCTCGCTTATCAGTACATTGCAATTTGTTGTACGCACTCGGCACAGGCTAGTGCTACTGTACACGGCTGTGTAGTGTTTACACTGTGTATTGGACATGAAGTTCTCCCTAGAAAAGTTATACGACGTGGAGAATGAAGTCGAAGCAGTTTTCAGTTCTTCGTTTTGTGCAAAGTGGGGAGAAGTCAACAAGACTACATTGACGAAGTGTGATAAAGGAACTCTGTCAAGTTTGGTACTATCAGCTGTCAAAGTTCTCGTGAAGAGCAAAGACATTTTGCGATCAGCGGCAGTTCATGTTGAGCAGTTAAAGAAGGATCAGCAACCGAACCAGATAGAAAACCTTGCTCAGACTGCAAGACGATCTGTTACAGAACAGAAATGAGCAGGTCGAAACTGTGCAAAAGATAAGATAAGGAGCTTCAGCGACAGTAAAACAGGAGTGCAAGGAGAAGGTCACGAAGCAGGAGCTGAAAGTTGCAGTAACAAGTAAAGTCCGCTGTAAGGGATGATGACCACAGGAAGGGGGTGATAGTATTCGGCCTGGAGGAAAGCGCAGGTAAGGTGCTGAAAGACAGGGTGGAGGAGATGCTCGGCATTTGCAGTGCGACAGGAAACCCTACTGTGAGTGATTGTTATCGTGTCAGAGCAGTCAAAGCAGGAGCTCTGAGACCAGTGAAAGTGCTGTTCCACAGCAACGAATGAAGCAGCATCGATGGTGTTGAGGAGTGCTTCATCACTGCGGGGACCAATTTGGTAGGGTTTACATACCCTCAGACAGGACCAGTGAAGAACGTGATGTAAGGAAGGGACTTGTGGCGCAGTTGAAGGAGAAGATCAGCACCAAACCACAGTGCTATCATTACATCAGCAACAGTGCCGTGTGCAGCCGAGATAAAGAAACACAGTCCAACCCTTCAATAGCAATTGTTTCAGAGTCAACACCTCCAAGAGTCACCTCAGCTACTGCACCTATCCTACATCAGCCACACCACTGGCCCAAGCAGAAGCCACTACGAGGTCTGAATGGCTGGCAGCACACGCGATAGTGCCATTCGGATAGTAAGAGCTACCAGTAAATGGATTGAACTGGCAGAAGATGCGCCACAAACTCCAAATCTGTGGCAGAAAGTCAATAGTCCATGAGTGTCTGCTCATATATACTTTGTCACTGTCAATTGCCAGGTTTCACAACACTTTAATGAGACACACGAGCTGATTGTAAAATAGCAAAGTACTTTCAGAACATCATCAGTGCTACAATCATATTTGAGGCCCCCATTGCCTATCGAAATGTCAAAAGTTAGTGTGTTATCAGAAAAAACATATTATACTGTAAAGTCTGCTCATGATTTGTTTATTCATGTTATGAGTGCTGTTTGAGATTTTATGTGATGACTGATGATGCAGTGGCAATGGGACCACTAAATCGTAAGGACACATGCCTTAATTTATTGGCATCTCTATTGATTTTGTGGGGTTGATTTACTTACTTACTATCATATGATTTCTAAGCCCTTAGGGCTTGATCGGTACCCCAAAGTGGGGTCTTACACATAGACATGTATGAACACGGGACGGCAGAAGCATCTGGTGGTTTATTAGTTTTCCTTGGCTTTTGCTCTACTTGTGCCACTTGGCATGTCGTCAAAATTTATGGTATTTCGCTTATGTATGAATGTAAACTATAAACTCAATAAACTTAGAATTGTTTTTTGTGTAGCTGTGAAGTGAAAAACCATGCTTACTCACATGTGGATGTAAAGGACAATGTAAAACTGGGTCATAATGCTTATGCCGAAAACAGTTTCTCGCCCATAACTCGGTTTGTGAGCATTTTAGTGCATACGTCTATTGGCAAGTTGTATATAAATATGGACATTGTGGTCATTTTGAGTTATGAAGAAGTTTCTATGACATTCCTGACCCGAGTTATCAAAATTCGTCATATGCCTTAACCGGTTTTACACCCTTTATCTCGGTTCGTAAGCATTTTAGAGCTTTAGAGCATATATTTATTATCAAGTCGTATATAAACATGGACATTTTGGTTTCCACGACATTCCTGAGTCCTGACCGGAGTTAACAAAATTCGTCATATTCAAGTGTGCTATATTTATGGATCTTCGTTGGTTTCTAACCTAGGTCAGCTCCGCCGCAGTAAATTTTTGACTATTACCACAGATTATCTCAGGGAACTCCCTAAAAAGGCCAGCAGTCTCAGGCTACACATTCTTCGAGCATGTTATAAGGCTAGCTGGGTGTAGAGAAACACTTTTTCTCAGAAGTATCGCCAAACTCTTGCTGACATGGGTTGGGATATTTCAGACGGTTCTATTGCGCCCAAGTGGACTGTAGATGGTTCAGAGACAAATTGCAACCCCTTGAGTGAGCTGATCATCATCAAGTGCTGCAAGTGCCGGACAGGTGGAAACCCATGCTTACTCAGATGTGGATGTAAAGGACAATGTAATATTGGATCATAATGTGTATGCCGAAAACGGTTTTTCGCCCATAACTCGGTTTGTGTGCATTTTAGAGCATATGTTTATTGAGAAGTCGTATATAAACATGGCCATTGCGGTAATTTTGAGCTGTAAACGAAGTTTCTACGACCTTCCTGACCAGAGTTGTCAAAATTCGTCATATTTAAGAACACGCGTATGCCGAAAACGGTTTTTCGCCCATAACTCGGTTCGTGAGCATTTTAGAGCATATGTTTATTAACAAGTTGTATATAAACATGGCCATTGCGGTTCAATTAGTCAAAAAATGGAGTCTCTACGACCTTCCTATCCAAAGTTAGTATTTTTGGCGCCAAAATGGCGCAATTGCGCCATGTTGCACCACCTAGCGCGCTTGGGTCTCCGCGCTTTTGGTCTCAGGAGGGTTGAAACTACTTGGTTGAACCGGTCAATATGTTGTATGAAGACGTTGCAGCCTGCAGCCCCTTTTTGGCCTTAACTAACTAGACTAATATAGGTATTCTATATATAGTTTGACAATATTGAATGAATTATAGAATAGAAGTTGGTGAAGTGGTATTTCTTATTTTCTATTATTAATATTTGATTAATGGTATATATGTTTGCTTGGCTTTCCTGGGGAATCTCTTCTTTAAATTAAAAAAAAATATTATTTCTTTTTTAATAAAGACTAAATAGAGATGAGATTGTGAACTTTGATTTCAATCTATATTCAACTATTATATATTATTTGTACTTCATGTTATATCTTCCCCCAGGAAGTGAATGTCAGTATTGCTGGTTTTGGGGCTTTGGTTATTATTCAATCAATCTCAGTGTTTTATCAATTGGTGTTGTTTACTTGCCTCCCTGCTTGCGATTTCAATTAACAAATTGATTGGCAAACCAATTTTTAAGTGAATTGGATCTTATTTCTTTATTTGGCCATTTTATCCCATAAAAACTTCAATTATCCACTAAATCGCTGATATCTGTTTGCGATTTTGCCCAAATGGACTCAACACTTCTTGATTCTACTCCTACATAAACATTTTTCTATTTTGCGTGATTTTTCCCAGAATCGCTTCGAAACTAAATTTCGCACTTATGTTACTGAGCGAAATTGTCAGTTTTCACTCCAAAAAGTTTTTATGGCCATCGGAGCAAAAATCCCCGCCATTTTTGCTCCGAGGCCTCACATGTGCAATGTTGGATATACGGACTTAAGATCACCGTCAAAATGTTGATACACACCCTGGCCAACTCATATCTCAAATCTCAAAATATGAAGGGTGAAGGCAAATGTAAAGTTCTGCGCAAGGCTTAACTGAGCGCAAATTTGCGCTCATTTGCGCTCGTTAGCGCTCAAATTAGGGAAATTTTGCGCTCGTTAGCGCTCGTTAGCGCTCGTTAGCGCTCATTTGCGCTCCGGAGCCTCAAAAATGACTGAGCGCAAATGAGCGCAAAATTTTGCGCTCATACGTGCTCGTCATCGCTCATATGTGCTCATTAACGCTCGTTAGCGTCCATTTTGCGCCCACTTTGCGCCCATTTTGCGCTCAGAGCGCTAACGAGCGCAAAATGATCCCTGGAAAAATGTCTTTTTTTGCGCTCAGATGCGCTCATTTGCGCTCAGCCATACTGAGCGCAATTTTGCGCTCATTAGCGCTCATTAGCGCCCATAAGCGCCCGTTAGCGCTCAGTTGCGCTTATTGCCGATTTGCGCCCAGATGCGCTCAATTGCGCTCAGTTTCACCACACCTCAGCAATTTTGCGCCCATTTTGCGCTCAGCCTTTCTGAGCGCAAATGAGCGCTAACGAGCGCAAAAATTTTGCGCCCATTTGCGCTCGTATGTGCTCATTTGCGCTCGGAAGCGCTCATATGCGCTCGGAAGCGCTCATTTGCGCTCGGAAGCGCTCATTTGCGCTCGGAAGCGCTCATTTGCGTTCGAAAGCGCTCATTAGCGCCCATAAGCGCCCGTTAGCGCTCAGTTGCGCTTATTGCCGATTTGCGCCCAGATGCGCTCAATTGCGCTCAGTTTCACCACACCTCAGCAATTTTGCGCCCATTTTGCGCCCATTTTGCGCTCAGCCTTTCTGAGCGCAAATGAGCGCTAACGAGCGCAAAAATTTTGCGCCCATTTGCGCTCGTAAGTGCTCATTTGCGCTCGGAAGCGCTCATATGCGCTCGGAAGCGCTCATTTGCGTTCGAAAGCGCTCATTTGCGCTCGAATGCGTTCATTTGCGCTCGGAAGCGCTCATTTGCGCCCAGTTATTAGAGGCTTACGTTTCTGAGCCGGCATAGGTGTCTTGTACTAGCACATGTTGCGTGAAGGGCGCAGCTCACAAGCCACGAACCGTCGAAACATAGGTCTTGCTTGTTGTTTCACGTGCGAACAGAGAACTGCACACGTCACAGATGTTTGCAAGCATGGGCATATAAATATGAAAGCCGAGCATTGTTATTGAGCAAGGCTGAAGGCAATCTGAATCAGTGTCACAATAAAAGTCGCGGCTCACAGTGCAGACTACCCTTCTCTGCCGTGGTTGCTAGGCAACATGAACAATGTCATGTCACGTGACTATATACTAATCCAGTGCCTACCACAGGTTCGAAGTCGACCACAGGTTCGAAGTAGTTTCCTACGAGTCGTGTTGCAAAAAATGTGCGTGCGGTGGAGGGACGGAGGGTAGCCCTGACCCCTTATCTTCAAAGCGCTAGATGCGATGCGCTTAATCATATTTTCTGGGTGACGTCATAGATTATGAAGGCTTCTGTTTTCTCTAACCAGGGGCGTCGCGCCGCGCATTCTTTGCACAAAACCAGGGTCATGGTATTGGTTGCCTGGTGATAGGATTTTACCCTCCGCCGCGCGCCATTTTTTTCTGCAACACGACCCTCCAAATTTCCGAGTGTTGCGCGCTAGGGATGGGTGAAATCCATTTAAATTAAGTGATACCAGACGTGCAGACCCGCTGATGCAGCCGCTGACTGAGCGGTGCGCGGCGCGTCGCTCAGAAGGGTCTTTCATCGATACTGATCGATAGAGACAAGGTCATGGTTAGGGCAACTGCAAATGCAAGCGCCTCGACGGACGTTGCCCGTCCATTTCTTCTGACTGGATGGCTCCCGTTTATATGGGAGACTAGACCAAACTGAATATGGGCTAGTCTCCATAAAATTATAAACGGGAGCTTGCCCTAACCATGACTCTGGTTTTGTGCGCGGCGTGACGCCCCTGGTTTTGGGGAAACAGAATGCAGAAGCCTGGTGCGTCTCTCATGTAAACAGGAGCCTTCATTATCTATGACAATGACGTCACTCAGAAAAATATAATTAAGCGCATCTGGCGCTTTAAGCATTAAGGTTATGATTCTGGTTAGGTTCAGGATTTGTTAGGTTCAGGGTTAGTTTACTGTTAGGGTTTTGGTTAGGGCAATGGTTAGGTTTAGGATACAGAAAAATTGACGTTTAGATCTGTGACGTCACTCAGAGCCGTTTATATGGGAGACATACCAGAAGCCTTCATTATCTAATTCCATGAGTAACACGTGTCACCCAGAAAACAAAATTAAAATTAAGCGCATCGCATCTTATACCCGCAACGTTCCACATTTGACTATTTCAGTTTGACCGATGGTCACATTTGCGCTTTCGCCATTTGACCAGTTGGCAACCCAGTCAGAATAAATAGATGGGCAACGACCTTGTCCGATAACGTCCGTTGACAAAACGACCCTCCAAATTTTGCCTCCAGATTAGTGTCCCATATAATTTTGTCAGACGTTGTCTGAAATGTCTGACCCCTTCGCCTTCGGTCAGACAACGTCTGACAAATATAATTGGAGCGCCCGCGCCTTCATCATCTATGACAAACACGTCACTCGGAAAAATATAGTTATTAATTAAGCGCATCTGCCATCCAACGCTTTAAAGGCCAGGGAGCCCTAACCAAAACCAGGACTCTGGTTTTGCGCACAGAGTGCGTGGCAAGCGACTTAGCGACGCCCCTGGTTACTGGTTTGGGGAAGGCCAGGGTTAGGATCGTGATTAGGGCCATGATTTGTTAGGTTTAGGGTAAGGGTGATATGAGAATCAGCGACCGACGCTGAATTCTCGTGATGCCGAGGTCTGTCTACGGCCGACAAGGGGACTGGCAACGCTTTGCCCTAACCTGCTAACCAGGACCCTGGTTTTGCGACGCCCCTGGTTAGGGGAAGGCAACGCCAGACATTCAGACAAATTGGGATATTTGAAGTTAGTGCCGCGCATTAAAAATAATAAATATGAATCTATACCCAACTGCCGTTATCGGCACTGGATAGTCACGTGTCATGCATCAATCGACATTGTAAAATTTCATAGCAACCACTGCAGAAAACGAATAGCCCGCACTTGGCACTGCGAGCCGCAATTCGTTATGTGATTGCCTAACTCTGCTTTCTAAACCTCTTGCAATTGCATAAGTTCTTTGACGTTTCGAGGAAGCAAAGAATGAATGTATAATATAAACCCCTGAATCCCTGATTCGATGCTTCGTGGCATGTGAGCTCCGCAAGCCAGCTGCCAGCACCTGACACCTATTCCGGCTCAGGAACGTAAGTCTCTAATAACTGGGCGCAAATGAGCGCAAATGAGCGCTAATGAGCGCTAATGAGCGCAATTAAGCGCTAATGAGCGTAATTGAGCGCTAATGAGCGCAATTAAGCGCTAATGAGCGCAATTGGGCGCTAATGAGCGCACTTAAGCGCAACTGAGCGCAAATGAGTATAAGAAAGTTTTATTTTTTGTAAAATAGCTACAACTGAGCGCAGCTGATCGGAATTGAGCGCAACTGAGCACAAAATTGAAATTATTTGCGCTCAGCACAACTGAGCGCAAAATTGAAAATTTGCGCTCAGTTGTTCTGAGCGCATATGAGCGCAAATGAGCGCAAAATAATTTGCGCTCAGTAAAACTGAGCGCAAAATGCAAAAATTTGCGCTCGTTAGCGCTCATTTTCAAATTCTGTAAATTTTGCGCTCGTTAGCGCTCTGAGCGCGAAATGGGCGCAAAGTGGGCGCAAAATGGGCGCTAACGAGCGTTAATGAGCACATATGAGCGATGACGAGCATATATGAGCGCAAAATTTTTGCGCTCATTTGCGCTCAGTTATTTTCGAGGCTCTAGAGCGCTAATGGGCGCTAACGAGCGGTAATGAGCGCTAACGAGCGCAAAATTTTGCGCTCGTTAGCGCTCGTTAGCAATCATATGTGGTCAATTGTGCTCATTTGCGCTCAGTTAAGCCTTGCGCTATACTTTACATTTGCCAGGGTGAACCCCCCTCCCCCCAGGCCTTAAAGGGAAAAGCCAAAAGGAAGAAAAGCAAATCGTACCTTCCAGAGTCCAATATAGACGGCAGTCTCTTGTATGTCTTTACAACAAACTTTTCTATTAGTTGATCCAGAGAAGTACTGTCTGATTGGCATAGTCGATCAAGTTGCTCGCCACAGCCGTGCATCTGATAAATTTACATGGTTACCATGGTAACCATATTGCCATAGCAACGAGTAGATCTATACATAGTTAGCCTGGGCTAACTATGTTAGCCTCACTGGGCTTATCTTAAGTTAGATTTCACAGTAAAAACTAAGGATCATAGTACCGGAAATTATGCAATTCCAGGAATATATAAAGCCATAGATCACGTAATCCAATGACATCATAAGTACATACGGTACGAACATAACAGATGAATTAAATTACGCGTATGCGCGCGCCTAATTTCCGAAAATCTGTTCAAAAACAGTACGTGTAGCCAAAAATAATCAATGTCGTTGGCGCGTTCCATGAACGTTGAATTACGCTGTCTCTTGTTTCGCCAAAACATCGCAAATTCCACATACAAGGCGTCGAGACACGGATGAAAACAGCTTTGAAAGTATGAACAACAACAAAAAGTTACGTATTTGGGTAAGTCTTGCGCAAATACTCACATCCGCGAGCAAGAAGAAAAGCAGTTGGTGAGTAAGTTGATAGTCCTCCGATTTCTCATTCGTCATTTGGGTGTAACAGTGCTGCGAAAGCTGGCACTTCTCTGTGTCTGGTGTAGGGGAAGGAGGTTAAAGGTTAATCATGACATCAGCAACGTTTAAACTTACCCATAGGATCCTATTATCGTCATGACATTGACCAATCAGCGTGTTCAAAGTTCAAACTCAACCCGTGCGCTTAATGGTCTATGTCAATGCCGCTATTACCAACACACTGGTTACCCTTGTGCCATCTACTCATTACCATAAGGCATTATCGCTTGATACTTTAACACTAAGGGATGGGCCTGAACCAGGGGATGAACCAAAAAACAAAAAAATTTCTTGGGAAACCCTGATTTTTTCCTCTTTTTTACCCACGGCTCGGCTTATTAAAAAGTTAAAAAGAAAACCAAAATTGAGTACGTTGCCTCGTTTGTGGGCACTTAAATCTCCTTGCTCGATACTATTTCAGTATGTCTCTTCTGAATTTAGAAGTTTTGATATCACTTTATCTTATTTTCAAAGTACATTTCTCGTTTTTAGCCCTAGTACTTACGCTAGTCCAAAAAGCTATCTTCCTTCGACATAAGAAATCTTCTAAATTCATCATGAAAATAGAAATGAACTACTTATCATACAACTAAATGAACTACTAAAGTACGAATACTGAAAGATTCATCTTCTGTCTTGCGCTGTGTCCGTTCTCCGTATTTCTAGTACAAATACAGTATCTCGACTGCACCGTTGGCGGTAATCTCGACACTCCACATCGCATCTTGGTGCATGACATTCTTACGTGTCATGAGTCTGCTATACAGTCCGTTGTGTTTTCTGGAGTACGAATCCCTCACTATTCTGCACGTGGAAGTCCACCCGAAGCTGACACAGATATTGATGTCTTCTGCGTGGACATCTAAAAATATGTCGAGGATATCCATGTCATCTATTCTAGTCCCATGCAAAGATAGGACGATTTGCACACGGCAATACCGTACTTGACAGTGTCGTTCTACAGAATCCAGCTTTAAATCCCTATTATATTCTGAACAGTCGGGGGCATCATATTTTGTTAGGAACAGAGCGCCCTCCTTTGGAAGGTTATGCGGGGTAATAGTGCCACTTTCAATTTCCTCTCTTTCGTCAGTTAGAACTAATTTATATGACAGACCATTGTTATTTCGTACTCCAAAGCACGAAGTATCACTTGCGCAATTGTGGAGCAGATCTCTCCAATGGCTTGTTTTACCCGCATACACTTCTATTACATACTCGTTTTCGTACTCGTTAGCGTAACTTAATGCGATATTGTATTGATCCTGTGAGATTTTTTCGTAACATATCCTGCTAAAGCTCAGTGTTTCAGCGGCTGCGGTCCCCAACAAACCCATGAGGACCAGGAACACCAGTACGTGGTGTACTGTTGTTGACTGAGAGCGAGCAATAAACAACATCAATCTGCTGCAATATTCGGGAACGAGAAATGCGTCAATGAACAGTAGTTCAGAAAAAGAAATGGTAAGATGCCACAATCTGAAAGATTCCTGAGTTCCTGTCATCGTGTGACATTTTTTATTTATAAACTTATAATCCCTGATCGATATCATTGGGAACGAAGGTCTAAATGGGGACGACAAAATCTCACAGAATTTTGTGTCATTTTGTTTTTTTCATTTACAGAAGAAATTCTCAAAAACTCACTTTCGCTCCCTAGAAAATTCTACACTATTCATGTCATTCTATTTCCTCCCGTTCCCATATCTCATAACATGATGTTATTTTTAGAGCTTCATGCACTGATTACGGTTAGGCATAATATGCTACTGAATATGATGTAGTCCTCTAATTTCCTCTCTTGTGTTCTACTTGAGGCTCCCGACAATAAGTCTAGCGTTACCCCCGCGGTATCGCGCCGTTCCTAACTTTCCATACGTAAAGCTATGATATTAATGATTTTTGGAATCGGAGGATGTCTTTAATTAATCGAATTTGATGTTGTCCTCTTCTCACCTCGTTGCGAAAAAGTGGAGGTTCAACGTCATCAACTCAACACATCGTTCTATGATAATTACAACATTTTATTAACCGCCGACTTTTGTTCTGTGGGCATATAAATCCTTGGCAGATATCGAGCTTGGTGTATCATAATAATGCCATGTAGTATTCAACCGCAATGAATAATTTCCTATGGAACTAGAGGGTAAATGCGAAAGGCTATGATGAGGATCAGCACCTTAAAATAATTGTGATAATTTCATACCATATTCATAAATCATATGGCGCATTATGAAATCTAATTTTATCATGATAGGCCACAATTCGTTCATTGTGGCTGAAATGGACTGTGGAGCCATTGCTACCATTGTACATCAAAGCTTTGTTACTTTACACGTCGCCTTTTTTCGCACTTTACGGTATTATGAACATAAAACATTTTGCTAATTAATAAAAGTTAATTCAATTAGGACATCCTTTGAAATTTTTGGGGACGACCAATTAACAATGATATCGATCTGGGCTTATAATATCACATTTACAATGAGCTGGTTAGTTTGATTTAAACACATTTGTTTTGACTACTAGGACTTAGGAGGATGAATGAGGACGTTCGTCACGAACTTCACGAAAGTGCGTGTTAGTATTTAAGTACGTGAGTAAAAAAAATAATTGTAGTTCGGAAAATGTTCTCTTACGAGGAAAACTCGCGAGTGAACTGAGCAAAATTTATTTTTCGTAACATTTTTGGAGGATTTAGTTCACCCCCTGCTAGAGGCTGGTTCGGTAACATCCCTTACTATAAACAAACAGTACCTACAGAAGTTCAATACACAAGCCCTAACATTCTAACAACCTAGAGTGGTCGAGCTTCTTGGATAGAGCTGATATGGCAAATAGCTGGAGAAGGGTAACAAGATGACTTCATGATCAATATAAGGACGAACACTGTAAGTTTAAAGCTCTCCCCCTAGTTTTGCTTACCTTTGGAGCCGACAATCTCCACCATACACCTGTCACTATCTGCTTCATCGTAGGTAGCGGGGTAGTGAGCGGGAGCAGCTTCGTGAGGCGGCAGGGGGGTCGGCAGATGACGGGGCGAGGGGTACCGAGCAGAGATGTGGTACTTCTGGGAAATGAGGGGCACGAAGGTATCGTAATACCTGAGGGGGTAGGAAGGGGTTATTGTAACGACAGAAGGGTACTGGAGGAGATGTTAATTTAGTATCGGTGTGAAAGTGCGGAATATGCACTTGTAACTCAATGTAACTTGGACTGAGTCATAACATTACAAATTAGAAGTATTCATCATTCAATGCAACACTGACTGATCGTGTGATGGAAGCATGAATTTGCGAATGATTTCAAATTCCAGGCTCTTAATCAGCATAATGAAATTTCCACTTACTGTATATGTCAAACTTACTGGCTTTTCGTTGTGGGCTTATCAAAGGCTATTTCAGACAACTTGTTGATTTTCTCTTGCAGCAGCTGAAGTCGTGAGTTGATGTCAGGGGGTCGTCGCTGTTGCGATCCAATTAGCACTGCGGTCTCTACTTCACCTGCAATAAAAAACAGTTGAATTATTTAAACGCGCCGTATTAAGTGAACTTATTAATTGAAAGCAAGATAATCCACGGCACCAAGTTATTGAAAATAAACCCTCATCGCCATTTGACACATACATTGACACCACTCGTCCCATTTTGTAATAGCTGTTATCGATTGGATTATTTCGTAAGCTTACTCGAGTATTCCTTACCGTTTCTAACCTCCTCTACGACCTTACTAAAGTACTAACTTACTAAGTAAACTCTGTGTGTCTCGCAGATTTAATTTCCCGTGATTAGCTCGCATATAATGCAGAACCTAACAGAGTAAGAGCTCTGTCATTTTATGTTGGCCGAGATTCTATTTTTCTGATATACCTACATCAATACTACAACATATTATTATCAACTCCATGTGAACTTCACCTTGAGCAACCCTGATGCTGAAGAGGAAGTCCACAATGAGGAGGTAGTGGTGAGCCTTAGCCCAGCTGATGACGTCATCAATAGCTGATATCGTCACTCTGACGTCATCAAACACATCGTAATCCTCCTCCTCCTCCTCCGGAGATTGGTGGGGAGCAGCGGAGACAGCAGAGAGAAGGAGTAGAATGAGAGGGAGGAATAGTTTCATCTATTGATAACTTTCAGGAGAAGGACGAGAGGAAGTCAGAGGAAGAGGTGTCAGACTCTCAGGAGTTTTCTTAGAGGAAGGGGTGTCAGACTCTCAGAGAAAGTTAGTACTTTAGTTGTGGGGTTCTTAGGTCTTCTCACTCATCATGGGGCATTTCACGCCATTCTAGCTGTGTAAAGGTGGAGGTTTAGTGTTTTATAACAGTGAAATTGGTTATTATACTAGTAAGAGTTATAACATCTAGATTCTTTCATTAAAAGTGCTTTCATAATATATAGCAATTATGAATTTCCGTTTAAATTGACCAACTTTATTTATATTGCCCAGGCTTTTATTATTTCTCTCATTTTACAGTCGAATGAACGACAGATTTATGAGCACTAGAATAAATAATCAAATCTCTCAGACATAAATAATAGCTGAATCGATTTGACCTTAGACATAAAGTCCAGGTTTACAATTGGGTATTACAGTCGTATAATGAAGCTTTTGATAGAACTAATTGTGAGAAGCTTGTGACAATGAACAGGTAATTTACAGTTTAATTTTTAGACAAAGAAATTCTTCTTCACAAAAGACGGGTAATTTAGCTTCACTGTCAGGTATGGAGAATAAAACCGCAAGAAAATCTCTCTATTCTCAATCCTGTAGATCTATAATTACCATACGTTTCAACGTTTAGCTACCGTACTACTCAACATGATGCAAACACTTGTGATAGGAATTTTCTTCTTCGTACTTTGGTAAGTGTTCGTTGTGTCGTTCATTTTATTTCAATCTTGATCAATGATCAGTCATAATTTCAAAAGAGCAAATCCGCTGATATGAAAATTATCTCAGATATAGAATATTCAAATGGTTCATCACGTGACATAACCTTGATCACTAAGTTACTAATCATGATCATACTTTCAGTTCAAGTGCCCCCACTGATGGTAAGTACAGAACAGTACAAGTGTGAGTGTCAGAATAGTATTAGATATATCAGAAAATATCAAACTGATTACTCTTGTAACTATTTCAGACATTCAAAAAGTATTCGAATGCCTGATTATATGAGCTATCTTTGTAACAAATATTTGAGGATTGAAATTTCCTATAAGTATTGTCCTTAACTGGAGGTTGAGACTGACTATTTTACTAGTGACTGTAGTTATAAATATGAATAGGAACTCATCATCAATATTTCAGACTGTTTTGACCGGATTGGGGGTGAGAATTGCATCAAGTTCATCCAAGCAACTGATGGCTGCAACCCTGACGCTAGACAACACCGTTATGTGATGGCTGGCTGCAAGATGACTTGTGGAGGGTGTGAACAGAGTGCAGGTCAGCGCACAGTTCAATAAATGCTGAATGGGCCTTTCATAAATAATAAACCTTTCGATAACCATAAACCTTTCATAAATCATAAACTTTTCATAAATCATAAACCTTTCAATAATCATAATCCTCGCAAGTATACCATGAAAGGGTTTGCTAGTAGGATCTACCTTCTCTAACTATGCAAGAAAAGCAAGATAGAGTAACGAAAATGCAAATCTTCAGAGTAATCAAGGCTACAAAATACCTCATTGAAAGTACCGCACTTGTGACAATTCAAGTGTCAAGTTATCAGAAAAATTCTGGATTATTCAATTTCTATTAAAATGTAATGAATATAGCTCTTCGAAGTGACAGGCTGACAGCCCTAATTCATTCTACTAACAGTACGGATAGATTGGTTTTATAAGTGCAAGAAAGTCATCCAAAATCCACATGCCATTTAAAAAGCACATGTCATATCCCACAATACGCATTTAAACTCTACCAATGATTTAGCAATTTAGAAGCAATTTACAACTGCCATGAGATGCTACATAGATGCTGGATGACGTACAGCAGGTACTTTACTTATGATGGGTAGCCTTTAAATTTATACGATTCACTCAGTCTTCAACCAATTAAACTATCAATTATAAAACTATCGGCACTCAGGAGAGGCTGTCGATTCATACCAAGTTCATAATATGAAGACTTAAAGGGATATTAGTGATGTCACCTGAAAACATAGTGATATAATAACACCTGGTCAACACACCTCAGATGAAGTGATATAACACCTGAACACCTCTCAGATGTTTGAGTATTAGTGATTATAACACCTCGTCACACCCCAGATGTTGTGATAATAACACCTTGTCATACCCCAGATGTTGTGCCCCCGTGCGAAGACCAGATAGGTAACTGCGGTGAAGTCATTGCCTTAGTGGCGGGTGGCTGTGACGGGGCCCAGGCTAAGTACGTTAGAGCAAACTGTGCTAAGTCCTGCGGAGGCTGCCAGGCAGTTGTGGAGGCTAAGTAAGGTTAGTAGGGGAAGACTTCTACCACAGAATACGAGGCGGAATGGTGATTTGACAGTTTTATCATGGGACTGTCAATGATAGACTCGATTTTTCTTCTTTATATCAAACTTCCTTTTATAAACTGTGATTTTCTTACTTCCTCAGAACAGTTTTATTACTGTTTCTGTTCCTCACAGAAAGTTCCTCATCAACTAGTAACTACTGCTTTTCAGAATGTGAAGACACTCTGGTACATTATACGAAGACGTTCCACTGAACACTACCCAGTCTTGGCCAACTTCTGCATGGAAGGACGGAAGGTCCTTAACATAGGATGATTGCCCAATAACTTTAGAACTGCAGGAAAAGATGCAGCTGATGCAAGGATTTCATTCTTTCATTGGTTGTTTGATAAATGCTAGTCTCGCACTGGGTGCGAAAAACGTATTTTATGTTTTTTTTTAATCTATATTCTAGATTTAGAGCTTAATTACTTCATTACGATTCAATTTGCTTTTGCAATGGAATATGGAAGTTTTTCTCAAGAAAACTATTTGATTTTAGGTTTAGAGACTAAATATTTCTCTCTAATTTGAGTGAGTTGACGAAAATTAAGCTTAGAAAGCTCAAAAGACGGTGTATTATTGATGGGGCTGCTGTTATAAAGTTAAGTCTGTCCATCCCGCTTGAACTTTTTGAGGCAAAAAGGGGACAAAGAGTATACCTTATTGGCCTTTATTTAACCGGCCCTTAATAAGGACAAAAACGACCTTCAAATTTTTGTCCAAAGGGCCGGTTAAAAAAAGGCCGGTTAAAGTGGGGCCGGTCAAATTAAAGGCCAATTAATTTAGGTCAAATGAAACTTTTATGAGTTGGCTTATAGTGTAAAAATTCACATGAAGTTCATAACATAATACGTTAATGACCTAAATCATAATATTAGAACGGGATTTGGGTCTTTTGATGCAATTTATTGAATATAAAGGACTTTTAGTGGTCATTTCAGAGCATAAAATCCTTGATCTGGCAACCACCAGAAAAATTTTTGTCCAAGGGGCCGGTTAAAACGGTTCAAAAATAATTCAATTTTTGTCCATAGGGCCGGTTAAAAAAAGGCCGGTTAAAAAAAGGCCGGCTAAATAAAGGCCAATAAGGTAATGGGTCTGTCAAGGATTACAATGCTAGAGTAATTCGTAATTACACCTTTATAATACTGAGTGGGACCAGTCTCCGGTTCAGATTTGTGCTAAAGTCGTGCTCTGTCGTGTTCAAGTCGTCAACGTATACTGCCAACGGCAACACTGGTTTATCAGGGACTTGTGGAGAGAAAAAGGGACGAGATATAGAAGACATCACAAGGGTATTGCGGAGGGATATAGAAGACATCACAAGGGGATTACAGACATCACTGATTTTGGGAAGTACTGAATTTACATTACAACAATTCTACAGAGGAATCGCTCCATTCAAGAAGAGAAGAGTACACACGCAGCTACACTGTTTGTAATAATAGTAATCCTGTCAAGTTTACCACGATTTATTCGTAGAATCCATGTGTCTAAATTGTACCGCTCGTAGGAAAGTATAAATTGAGACCATAATTCTGGTGGCGATAATTATATACGGGTTAATTCTGTTGTTATCAATAGCACTAGTATTCCAACTGATATCACTGTTAACAGAATACCTCAAATTGTTAACACTGGTGGCCTCGGGACTTATAAATCTGTGGTAAATGGACCGTGTGGAGATGAGCAAGGCTGACCTGCAGCAAATGGAACAGGATTTAAGATTAGCACAAGACCGAAGGGACGATTATAGAAGACAACTGGATTTTAACATGGAGGAAAATGCAGATCTAAAAGGGAAATTGGATGCTACTACCGAAATGAGACGACAGGAACAATTGAGATTAAATGAAACGAGAAATCAGGGACAACCAGAAGTACAAGTTAGGGGAAGGGACATACCGTACAGGAAACCAGAAATTTATAAAACAGGAGGAAATTTTAAAAGATGGTTGAAATCTTTTAAAATATTTGCTGAAACAGCACAGATACCTGCAAACTTGAGGATAAACACCCTTATTACGTATTTGGATGCAACTGCACAGAGTAAAGTAGAAACCCTGAACTTAGACGAAGCCAAAAAGAGGGCACCAAATGAATGTTATGAGCACTTCTGTACTGTAGTACGTAGATTAAAATAAGAGCAAGTAGCAACATGGGACTAGAGATTATATTCATTTTGAACCTAAGGAGCGGAGTTTAGGTCTGGCAACTCCAGGCAACTCTTTTGGGCAGCACCATCTCATGATGGGCAAGCCATTCTTTCCGGAGAACCACTGAGCGAGCACTTATTCTTATTATACAGAACGTCAAAATATGACAGCTGACACAGAGGGCAGATGATCTGTCTTGCCCCAAATGTAACACCACCTCATGATACACAAGCCATTCCTCCCGTAGAATCGAGTGTATTCCGAGTGTAAGGCTGCGTATATCTGTCGATAGTGTGTATCTGAGTGCACTGCATGTATTCTACCGTACACCCCCACAGAACCTATGAGAGAGAACTTATTCTAGATAATTCAATTCAAACTTATCTTTAATATGGAGCGTAAGCGATTCCTTCCGGAGAAACGGTGCGTAACCTGGTTGTTAATTTTTAATTCAAGTATAAGAATAGAAAACTGGTGAGATATAAAAATCTGCACAACGGGAGAGCACTCATTAGCTTATTATACAGAAAGTCAAAAACATGACAGCTGGGGCAGGGGGCAGATGATCTATGATTTCCGATATATGCTTTTTCCGGCAGCACCATTTCATGGAGCGTAAGCCATTCCTTCCAGAGAATCGCTGCGTAAACTGAGTGTTAATTTTTAACTCAAGTATAAGAATAGAAAACTGATGAGATATCAGAATCTGCACAATGGCCGGGAGAGCACTCATTAGTTTATTATACAGAACGTCAAAAACATGACAGCTGGGGCAGCACGTGAGAAGTCACGTGCCACACGGCAGTATCCATCACTTCCTGAGAACCAGAGAGGTGCGCCTTTATAAACCTGCCCCATGGAAGAAGAGAATCATTCTATTTGCCTGCAGCCGTCGTGCCTTGCATAATAATCAGTCGATCGAATGGTATTGGTTATCGATCAATTTCACTCGATCGACTGATGTGTTTAACACGTAACTGTTTAACCTACCAAAGAAATAACTATAGTATTACCTTATTACCTAGACAAAAGGTACAAAATTTGGGGATTCAAGTTTTAAAAATTCCCATATTTTCATACTCCCAAAATATAGATCCGCGCCAATATTGTCCCCTGCTATTTTGACTCCTAAGGTATACACGAGTTGGGCCTGTTAGTGTTAATAAAAACACATCAGTCGTTCGAATAGAGTTGATCGACCATTTCTATTTGATCGATCGATGTGCAATATAAAATGCTGTACTTTGGATCATTAATTACTTTGGATCATATCATTATCAATATAACATTTACAAACAATTTTATCGCTGCTCATGTTTACCTATCTTTTATCTAGTCTCTAATATAATTTCACAACCTCTGTACAATGAATTGAACGAAGTCATTGAAGCAATTTTTTGTTACTGGGGGTAGGGGTGCACTATTTACATAGATTTTGAATATTGATTCAAAAAATTGGATATTTTGCGATCGTAAATTAATGTCGAGGACACTTAACAGTAAATAAGAAGATTTCAAGAAAAATGTTTTCATAATCCACAGCTCAGATTCGGAGAAAAGATGGGCAAAAAATGAATTCAAGCTCATTGAAGGGTACGACACTTCATCTCAAAGTACGACATTTCATCTCCAGGGTTTTTTGAAGTACGACGTTTCATTTCCAGCCTCCAGGGTGCGACGTTTCATCTCAAAGGGTACGACACTTCATCTCCTACTGTAATTTGATTGTACTATAAAGTACGACATTTCATCTCCAGGGTGCGAGATGAAGTGTCGTACCCTTCGAGATGAAATGTCGCAGTCTGAGATGAAGTGTCGTACCCTTCGAGATGAAATGTCGTACCCTTCGAGATGAAGTGTCGTAGTTTGAGATGAGATGTCGCACCCCTTGAGATGAAACGTCGCACCCTTTGAGATGAAGTGTCGTACTTTGAGATGAAATGTCGTAGGTGCGTTGATTTTTTGAGATGAGATGTCCTGTTTTAGGACATTTCATCTCCTCAATTGTTACTGTTAAAGTGCAATAGATGAAGTGTCCGAGATGAAGTGTCGCGAGATGAAGTGTCGTGAGATGAATTGTCGTGAGATGAGAAGTCGCCCACCCATAATAAGCTCTCAAAAAGTTTATGAAGGAGCAGAATTTACCATTATTCGTTGGTTACTTTTAGTAATGCTATACCGTGCAAGTTTTGATCATTATAATTTGCTCTTGTATGATGAATTTAAATCTGAAAATTAAAACCGAGTATCGTACTCATACTGAACGTTGAATCAAAGCATTGATTTACGCCAAGAGCAGTATTCCAAAATCGCAATGTGCTAGTCCCAATTTCGATTCAATTTGATTTTGATTTTGTCCAATCTTAAATTGCTGTAAGTTCACATTTTTCCCTTACCATCAACTCAGCATTGATTTAAGTCGACCGACGTCTGTCATTGATTTATGAAGATACTAGAAAGGCCCGTTGGGCCTGCTATATAATACAGGACCAAATAAGTAATAAGCTCTCAAAAAGTTTATGAAGGAGCAGAATTTACCATTATTCGTTGGTTACTTTTAGTAATGTTGGACCGTACAAGTTTTGATCATTATAATTTGATCTTGTATGATGAATTTAAATCTGAAAATTAAAACCGAGTATCGCACTCATACTGAACGTTGAATTGAAGCATTGATTTACGCCAAGAGCAGTATTCCAAAATCGCAATAAAGATGCCCAAATTCGATTGAATTTGATTTTGATTTTGTTCAATCTTAAATTGCTGTAAATTCACATTTTCCGTTACCATCAACTCAGAATTGATTTAAATCGAAAGAAGTCTGCCACAGATTTATGAAGAGATGCCATCGGAAATAGCCTCCACGATGCCAGACATACCCGCTTCCTATCTTTAGATCTTGAATTTAAAAAAACAGTAAACATGTCGTTCTTTTAAACGCTAAAACGCAGCAGTCAACAACGTATCACAAAGAATTCTCATAAAACTGATCATAATAATATGCACGTGCAGAATATCTGTATCCATAGCAACGGCGCGACTTAGCCTGGCTTAGCCTTCGTTTCTCTTGATATTTTTTGGCAAGCTCAAATTTAATTGTGTACGGCGGCACAGACAAACATTATTCACGTGTGACTTTGCTTTATATTAAAGATGCCATCGGAAATAGCCTCCACGATGTCAGCCATACCCGTTCTCTATTTCCAGATCTTGGATTTCAAATGAAAAACAGCAAAAACGTCTTTTTTTCAAACGCTAAAACGCAGTAGTCAACAACGTATCAGAAAGCACTTGCATAGAACTGATCATAATCTGCACGTGCAGAATATCTGTATCCATAGCAACGGCACCTCTTTTCTCGCTTTTGCCTTCGTTTCTCTTGATATTCTCTTGGCAAGCTCAAATTTAATGGTGTGCGTCCGCACAAACATTATTCACGTGTGAATTTACTTTATATATATATAAGATTGGCCTTTATTTAGCCGGCCTTTTTTTAACCGGCCCTATGGACAAAAATCGGATCATTTTTTGAACCATTTTAACTTTTTAACCGGCCCTCTGGACAAAACCATTTTGCAAGCAGTTGCCAAACCAAGAAATTTTTGCTCAAAAATAGCCACAAAAACCAACTTAAACTGAGTACTTTACGAGACATATTTAAAAGGTACGAAATTTGGGGATTTTACGAAAAAAATCCCCATATTTTCGTTCCCCCAAAATTTCGATTCCCAAAATTATTTCCCCCAAATTAGTTAATTGCGGGTTTGTGATTTGACTAACAGTGCATAAAATATGGAATTCCCAGACAAATTTCAATAAGTATATCAGTGCAGAAGAGTTAAAAAATATCTTAAATGCAGTAATTCCTAATAAAATCTCCTACACTCGACTCGATAAAAAGAGATCTTGTACTGGAAATTGTACTACTTCGATCACCTCAGTAATATTGGGCATTGGCCTTTCTGAAGTTCTGATTTATTCCCAAAAGTTACCTTATTTTTTCGAATTTGAAAAAGGCGTAAATCACCTGATTTTATTTGGGGTACGAAATTTGGGGATTTTTGAAAAAAATCCCCATATTTTCGAACCCCCAAAATTTCGATCCCCGGAATAATATTGTCCCATGTTATTTTGTCTTGTAAGGTAAATTGCATTAAGAAAAACCAAATCCTGGTCTAATATTATGATTCAGGTCATTTCTGTGTTATATAATGACGGTCAAATGAATTTAACAGTAAATAAGATGTGAGTAATAAAAGTTTCCTCTTACCTAAATCAACTGGCCTTTAATTTTATCGGCCCCATTTTAACCGGCCATTTTTTAAACTGGCCCTTTGGACAAAAATCTCAAAGTCGTTTTTGTCCTTAAGGGCCGGTTAAATAAGGGCCAATAAGGTAGTCCCACTGTACTTTCTACTGTATGACATATTATATACTCGTTTACTATTCTTTCATTATCCATTCACCCCTGCTATCATTGAAAAGGATGCGGGTCTGCAGTGTCGCACTGCTGACCACGATTGTCTTCATTGCTGCCTTCCACCTGACATCGGGAGAGGACATGGAAAATATAGTGGGTGAGTTTCACAATTTCATCCAAAGCTCCCTACTTCCCAATCTATGTATCTTTTGGAGACCCGAGACAGGGACCAATGCAAAATTTCAATAAAATGCCAAGTACCTAGGATAATTTTGAGAACAAAGAGAACGACTAAGAAGGTCAGTAAGAGGTCAAAACTTTCATTAATTCATTATTTCATTAAAAAGGTGGCACTTTTATTCCAAGCAACTTTCCAAATTCAATATGATCAACATACCATATTACCATGTTCAGCGTGAACATGGTATGTTTCAGATCACAATGAAACGTTGAATATTAATATATGCCACTACCTATTTTCGTAATGAAATTTTTGACCTCTCACTTTGTCGTTCCCTTTATTCTCAAAATTTATTCTCAAAAGAACTCTATAATTAACTATTTAACGTTCTTAGAATAATATTATACATTATACTCCTAGAGTTTAATAGTATGATTTGTGCAGTAGTAATTCCAAGAGGACAGCTCAGTGA
The DNA here is from genome assembly GCA_011033025.1 of Beroe forskalii. Taxonomy (NCBI): domain Eukaryota; kingdom Metazoa; phylum Ctenophora; class Nuda; order Beroida; family Beroidae; genus Beroe; species Beroe forskalii. Next base: position 29,233 of record WFMF01000048.1, read on the forward strand.
ATTGCAACTTCTTTCCCAGCTGAAAGTGTTTGGAGTGAGTGGGATGAGTCCTTAGACGACTCAATGTTCGGCTGGAAATTGAACTAAGACAAGGACTTGTGAGGGGAACCAGAACTAAGACAAGGACTTGGGTGAGATGGATGACAGCCCAGACGCAGAGCCTTGTCTACCGGGTCCCATGGTCGATGAACTGGGTGAAGTGATTCGCCCTGATGTCGGAGCTACCTTCGAGGAGCCTTGCAATACCCAGCCCTGCCCACCACCAGGTAAGCAACACGTTCTAGGGTTGCAATACCCAGCCCTGCCCGCCACCAGGTAAGCAACACGTTCTAGGGTTACAATACTCAGCCCTGCCCGCAACCAGGTAAACAACACGTTCTAGGGTTGCAATACTCAGCCCTGCCCACCACCAGGTAAGCAACACGTTCTAGGGTTGCAATACCCAGCCCTGCCCGCCACCAGGTAAGCAACACGTTCTAGGGTTACAATACTCAGCCCTGCCCGCCACCAGGTAAGCAACAAGTTCTAGGGTTGCAATACTCAGCCCTGCCCACCACCAGGTAAGCAACACGTTCTAGGGTTGCAATACCCAGCCCTGCCCGCCACCAGGTAAACAACACGTTCTAGGGTTGCAATACCCAGCCCTGCCCACCACCAGGTAAACAACACGTTCTAGGGTTGCAATACCCAGCCCTGCCCACCACCAGGTAAACAACACGTTCTAGGGTTGCAATACCCAGCCCTGCCCACCACCAGGTAAACAACACGTTCTAGGGTTGCAATACCCAGCCCTGCCCACCACCAGGTAAGCAACACGTTCTAGGGTTGCAATACCCAGCCCTGCCCACCACCAGGTAAACAACACGTTCTAGGGTTGCAATACCTCATAATATAGTGCATCGTCACAAATTGAGTTATATCAAAATAATTCATCCATGGTCTCTTACATTTTCTCTTACATCCTGATTGGCAGAAAGAAAACTGTTCGATTTAATAAACATGTAACAAGTCATCAATTTTTAGGAAACTTCAAGTTGGTGGATGCATCTGGACAGCCTTCAGATGGAACTGGACCATCACTTTCTGGCCACATCCACGCTGCTCCGCGGGAGACAGAACCTCTGTTAGGTAAGAGCTTATCAGCAGGGTCCTGTTTTGTCGCGGGCAGATTGGGCATCTAAGTTCTGATAGTGATTTTGGGACACTGAGGTTAAAAAAAATTATTACACAATTTCAAGTGTAGAGCCCCATTAATAAAAGCTTATTAATCACTTCACTAACTAATTGGCAAATATCATTAGAACCCCCGGTCACATTTGAGTTAGTGGACACATCTGGAGTACCCTCTGATGGAAGTGAACTATCACTGCTGCTCTACAAAGGAGGAACTGTGTGCGATGATTCCTTCAGTGATAACTCTGCTAATGTGATATGCAGAAAAATGGGACTTGGTAATGCTGGAGAATGGATAAATACAGGAGTTTCAAATTGGTCTGAAACCCAAAAGTAGTCATCCCATAAGTTTGGACGACGTTTCATGCAGCAGTGGGGGACTAGAATGGAGTGAATGCACATATACAACAACACACAATTGTGGGCACCATGAGGACGTACTACTTTCTTGTGGTAAGGAATTGGAATTCTTTATTCTACAACTTAAAAACTGCAGCACTTGAACCCCTCCCTGGTCCCTTATCATTAAACCCCTTTCTCCCCAAAAATGGAACCCCACTGTTCATGCACAACATGGTTGGTCATATCATGACCAACCATGTTGTCTAGGCTTTATCCTTGAAATTACTCATCGAACCATTAAACTTACGCAAAGCATGGGTTTGCATGATATTATAATTCCAGCCAAAAAGAGCGAACAAAGGTAGGAACATATAACTTTATATGAGGGATGTGAAAAATGAGGGAACCTTTCACTATACTATAATATACTAGCGTTTGCCCGCGAAGATTTGCGGAAACAATCAACCTGTGGTTCATCTTGTATCCAGCACCCAACAGCTACTTGCTTCATGACGTCATCATGGAATGTGTAAAGTGATTGGATCACCTAGGTATCACCTTAACATGCTACCGCTTACTGAGGATTACAGATATTCGCGGAAATGCACCGCACAACATACCTTATTGTAACAAATTTAGTAAGCAACTAATTAATCGGCAGGAAAATAAGAAAGCAGCAAATTAAGAAACTTTTTTAAGGCTGAAAATTAATTAAGAAACTTTTTTGGAACTGGAATAAATTAAGAAAATTTCATAGCTCCATAGAATGAGATTATAAATTTTTACTGAAGATTTTTCTCAGACGAGCAATTTATACCTATAAGTTTGTAAAATTTTCAAATTCCGTGCTCAACCCGGCAAAAGGATCTAAAAGTAAGTCAACTGAGGTGTCTCTTGAGTCCTTTTTGGCTTTTGAAATACAAATTTTTTAATATTAATGTAGAATTAATATTACATTAAATTAATAGTCACGAAATTAAGGTACATAAAATTAATCTACATATAATTAAAGTAACATTAAATTACGAAGCAGTTTATTAAGAAACTTTTTTGCCCGGTTTCTAAATTAACTGCTTTCTTAATTTCATGTAATAAAGTTCTTTGTAATTCGAGATCACCTATATAAGTATATATATACACACAGCATATATTAGCACTAGAAGGCCCGTTGGAACTTGGGCCTTCTGGGTCACAGGACACCCGACCCTTTCAATGCTGACCACAGGGCAACACCATGCCAGCATATCTATATTAATAATTTCAAAGTGTTCGTGCGTCTGTGTATGTATGTGTAATGCGTTTATAAGAAGTGCATTTAGTATTTTTGATCGGTTTTTTCGGGAAAATATTCATCCAATTAAGAGGATTATTCATATCTATGGTAAATTTGAATTGGACTTTCCGTTAATTAGTTATTAGCATAATAAATATCATGCGTTTACTAATGCTAATATATGCTGTGTGTATATATAGGTGATTTCAAATTACAAAGTATGTTGTGCGGTGCATTTCCGCGAATATCTGTAATCCTCGGTAAACGTTAGGATGTTAAGGTGATCCAATCACTTAACACATTCCAAGATGACGTCATCAAGCAAGTAGCTGTTAGCTGCTGGATACGAGATGAACCTCAGGTTGATTGTTTCCGCGAATCTTCGCGGGCAAACGCTAGTAAGTATATAATTACCCTAGTCAGGAACTTTGTTTCTAAGACGTGAAAAGTTGAAAAAAGTTGACATTAAAGTACGCAGTATTTTTCAAGTTCGTGAGCCACAACGTTAATTCATAAATATTGAATTATGAAACTTTATGACAAAAACAAGTGAAACGTATGAAATTGAAATAACATGATCAATTGCGGTTTTTTCAGCGTTTGGAAGTGTCAAATGTGATATTTAACACTAAGTAAGTCATTGATGCAATTTTTTGCTACTGGGGGTGGGGGTGCAACGTAACGAAATTACGAAAATTCACATGAAGGCTTTGAAAATAAATAAAAATATAGACCAAATTTTACGAATCTTGCATATTAACCTCGAACAGCTGTTAAATAAGAAGAACTCAAGAATAATGTTTTCTAAACTAAAGTTCAGATAAGGAGAATAGATGGGCAACAAATTTGAATCTGAGCTCATTGAAATCAAAATTGTTTGCATTTTTATCTGTTCATAACCCACTTCTTGCTTCAGTAAATATGAATTACTCATTCCGTCGAATTCTCGCAGCAAACCATCGAATTTCTTTCTTGAAAAGTTGAAAGAATTATCGCTCATTTTCACAATTCAATAAAACAACTCTTATCAATATCATTTCTCCTAAGCTCCTACAACAGTGATAAGAGTAAGTCTTCTGTCAAAAACTTTTTACCGGACTCGAAAATTCCATTGGGAGCGTAAATTATGAATTTCAACAGTGGAAACGTTTCCAAAATACAAAATAACGAAATGGCAGATTCTTCTTTTAAATGCACGTGCAGTTTTGCGCGCGCTAGCCCATGTATCCATAGCAACGCGCGCAACTGGTGAATCACTGAATCAAATCTATAACTCGTTCTTGTTTTTCGCGACCCTTTTTCCAACTTTGAGCATTAATTACGGAAAATATAAAGCCTTTACGGAAAAAAGAAGAATGTAGCAATACGAAGACACCTTTTTCCTACCACCCTGCAAAAAATCACGGGGTTTTCAACTCCTAGTGTGTCAGATTTTCTGGGAGAGCGGAGGCTCCTACCTTGAACTACCTCTCTCGATTATAATAATAGATTAGTACTTTAGTAAATGCATGATATTTATTATGATGATTTTCTGTAGTGCACCTCTATTCATTCATGATGCAGCCTTACATACATTATGCAGTATAATTTATGTCAGAAAATTACTTGAATCATATATTAATGTCATTTCAAGTGTAGAGCCCCATTAATAAAAGCTTATTAATCACTTCACTAACTAATTGGCAAATATCATTAGAACCCCCGGTCACATTTGAGTTAGTGGACACATCTGGAGTACCCTCTGATGGAAGTGAACTATCACTGCTGCTCTACAAAGGAGGAACTGTGTGCGATGATTCCTTCAGTGATAACTCTGCTAATGTGATATGCAGAAAAATGGGACTTGGTGTGCTGGAGAATGGATAAATACAGGAGTTTCGAATTGGTCTGAAACCCAAAGTAGTCATCCCATAAGTTTGGACGACGTTTCATGCAGCAGTGGGGGACTAGAATGGAGTGAATGCACATATACAACAACACACAATTGTGAGCACCATGAGGACGTACTACTTTCTTGTGGTAAGGAATTGGAATTCTTTATTCTACAACTTAAAACTGCAGCACTTGAACCCCTCCCTGGTCCCTTATCATTAAACCCCTCTCTCCCCAAAAATGGAACCCCACTGTTCATGCACAACATGGTTGGTCATATCATGACCAACCATGTTGTACGAGGCTTTTCCTTGAAATTACTCATCGAACCATTAAACTTACGCAAAGCATGGGTTTGCATGATATTATAATTCCAGCCAAAAAGAGCGAACAAAGGTGGGGGTGCAACGTAACGAAATTACGAAAATTCACATGAAGGCTTTGAAAATAAATAAAAATATAGACCAAATTTTACGAATCTTGCATATTAACCTCGAACAGCTGTTAAATAAGAAGAACTCAAGAATAATGTTTTCTAAACTAAAGTTCAGATAAGGAGAATAGATGGGCAACAAATTTGAATCTGAGCTCATTGAAATCAAAATTGTTTGCATTTTTATCTGTTCATAACCCACTTCTAGCTTCAGTAAATATGAATTACACATTCCGTCGAATTCTCGCAGCAAACCATCGAATTTCTTTCTTGAAAAGTTGAAAGAATTATCGCTCATTTTCACAATTCAATAAAACAACTCTTATCAATATCATTTCTCCTAAGCTCCTACAACAGTGATAAGAGTAAGTCTTCTGTCAAAATCTTTTTACCGGACTCGAAAATTCCATTGGGAGCGTAAATTATGAATTTCAACAGTGGAAACGTTTCCAAAATACAAAATAACGAAATGGCAGATTCTTCTTTTAAATGCACGTGCAGTTTTGCGCGCGCTAGCCCATGTATCCATAGCAACGCGCGCAACTGGTGAATCACTGAATCAAATCTATAACTCGTTCTTGTTTTTCGCGACCCTTTTTCCAACTTTGAGCATTAATTACGGAAAATATAAAGCCTTTACGGAAAAAAGAAGAATGTAGCAATACGAAGACACCTTTTTCCTACCACCCTGCAAAAAATCGCGGGTTTTCAACTCCTAGTGTGTCAGATTTTCTGGGAGAGCGGAGGCTCCTACCTTGAACTACCTCTCTCGATTATAATAATAGATTAGTACTTTAGTAAATGCATGATATTTATTATGATGATTTTCTGTAGTGCACCTCTATTCATTCATGATGCAGCCTTACATACATTATGCAGTATAATTTATGTCAGAAAATTAGTTGAATCATATATTAATGTTATTTCAAGTGTAGAGGCCCATTAATAAAGCTTATTAATCACTTCACTAACTAATTGGCAAATATCATTAGAACCCCCGGTCACATTTGAGTTAGTGGACACATCTGGAGTACCCTCTGATGGAAGTGAACTATCACTGCTGCTCTACAAAGGAGGAACTGTGTGCGATGATTCCTTCAGTGATAACTCTGCTAATGTGATATGCAGAAAAATGGGACTTGGTAATGCTGGAGAATGGATAAATACAGGAGTTTCGAATTGGTCTGAAACCCAAAGTAGTCATCCCATAAGTTTGGACGACGTTTCATGCAGCAGTGGGGGACTAGAATGGAGTGAATGCACATATACAACAACACACAATTGTGGGCACCATGAGGACGTACTACTTTCTTGTGGTAAGGAATTGGAATTCTTTATTCTACAACTTAAAAACTGCAGCACTTGAACCCCTCCCTGGTCCCTTATCATTAAACCCCTCTCTCCCCAAAAATGGAACCCCACTGTTCATGCACAACATGGTTGGTCATATCATGACCAACCATGTTGTGCAAGGCTTTTCCTTGAAATTACTCATCGAACCATTAAACTTACGCAAAGCATGGGTTTGCATGATATTATAATTCCAGCCAAAAAGAGCGAACAAAGGTAGGAACATATAACTTTATATGAGGGATGTGAAAAATGAGGGAACCTTTCACTATACTATAATATACTAGCGTTTGCCCGCGAAGATTTGCGGAAACAATCAACCTGTGGTTCATCTTGTATCCAGCACCCAACAGCTACTTGCTTCATGACGTCATCATGGAATGTGTAAAGTGATTGGATCACCTAGGTATCACCTTAACATGCTACCGCTTACTGAGGATTACAGATATTCGCGGAAATGCACCGCACAACATACCTTATTGTAACAAATTTAGTAAGCAACTAATTAATCGGCAGGAAAATAAGAAAGCAGCAAATTAAGAAACTTTTTCAAGGCTGAAAATTAATTAAGAAACTTTTTTGGAACTGGAATAAATTAAGAAACTTTCATAGCTCCATAGAATGAGAATATATTATATATATAGGATAGCCAAAAACAATTGAAAATTGTTTGGGTTTCGCAGCCACTCCAGTACCTAAAATAATACGATAAAAATTATTGATATGAATTTTAATCGCAGCCCGGTCGTGGCGGTGCATTTTGTTAATGTTTGCAAAGCTATTCGATTTGACCAATACGTTTATCACATTTCTGTGTTTAGGAACAGCTCGATCTTGACAAAGTCAAAGAGGGATTTACACAATGAATTAAAGAGCTGTTATTGCATTACTACATTGAAATTGCAGTGGTCTACTACCACCGTGCACCGCCACGACCGGGCTGCGATTAAAATTCATATCAATAATTTTTATCGTATTATTTTAGGTACTGGAGTGGCTGCGAAACCCAAACAATTTTCAATTGTTTTTGGCTATCCATATCACTCTTTTTTGGCAAAAAAAACTTACTACATCCAGTACAAGTTGAGATAATTGCTTTTATTAGTCAATTAGTTCATTAAAGCAGTTTACAACCGGTACTCAAATTTAATGTACAAAACGTAATTTCGGCTCTAGTTAATAATACCGTTAGAATCAAGTCGGTATCATTTTTAATTTTTGAGCTATACGAGATAATAACTTTAATTGGCCAATTATTCAATTACGCGGTTGATAACCTGTACTCAAATTAACGTATAATCCGTAATTTTGGCTCTAGTTAATGATGCCGTTAGAATTAAGTCGTTGTCATCTTTTGTTTTCGAGTTATACACGATAATTACTTTAATTGGTCAATTATCTCATTAGGCAGTTGAGAACAGGTACTCAAGTTAACTGTATAAAACGTAATTTTGGCTCTAGTTAATGATGCCGTTAGAATTAAGTCGTTATGATCTTTTGTTTTCGAGTTATACACGATAATTACTTTAATTGGTCAATTATCTCATTAGGCGGTTGAGAACCGGCACTTAAGATAAACGTAAAAAGCGTTATTTTGGCTTAAGTTAATGATATCGTTGGAATAAAGTCGCTATCATTTCTACTTTCTGAGCTATAAGCGATAATTACTTTAATTGGCCAATTATCTCATTAGCCGGTTGAAAACCGGTACTCAAATTAAAAGCATATAACGTTATTTTGGCTCTAGTTAATGATACCGTTGGAATTAAGTCGCTATCATTTCTACTTTCAGAGTTTTACGCGATAATTACTTTAATTGGCCAATTAACTCATTAGGCGGTTGAAAACCGATACGCAAATTAAACACATATAACGTTATTGTGGCTCTAGTTAATGATACCGTTGGAATTAAGCCGCTATCATTTTTACTTTCTGAGTTATAAGCGATAATTACTTTAATTGGTCAATTATCCAATTAAGGATTTGGCGAAAATATTTTTAACATGCCCTAGTGCACGCACCTCATTCTAGAGTTTCAAATGCCGTTTAGATTACGGTTCTATCCTCAATGGTTCTCCCGTGAAGTGTTTTCCCGTTTTGTGGTGGGAGGAGGAGGAGGAGGAGGAGTCGTCGTCGTCGTACCGTCCATAACACTAATTTTTGGCAAAACAGGATTTTTTGATAATTTATTGTGAGAAAACGGTGCGAAAGATTTTCATGAAATTTTCAGGGATTGTACAATGGACTACAACTTTGCAAATTTTCGTGTCCAACAGAGCTCGTTAACATGTCTAAAAACGCGACTCGAAAATCGCGTTTTCGCAAATCACTGTATTTTTATATAGTGGGCGCTGGCAAACTCATTTTTCAAAACATGAAAATTGGTTCCGCTACGACTTTCAGCACTACGTGCTGGTACTGCTGGCTCTTTTACTGTGTCTGGCCAGCAGTCCCGGCCCTTCGGGCCGGGATTGCTGCCATCGGCCCTTCGGGCCGATAGCACCCTGCCCTTGGGCGGGGTTGCTGATCGTTCGGAGATGCCCTCGTCCAGAGACCCCATAACGTGGCCGCGAGCGCTTGCCAGCGCCCTGATTTTTACTGAATATTTTTTCTCAGACGAGGAATTTATGCCTATAAGTTTGTAAAATTTTCAAATTCCGTGCTCAACCCGGCAAAAGGATCTAAAAGTAAGTCAACTGAGGTGTCTCTTGAGTCTTTTTTGGCTTTTGAAATACAAATTTTTTAATATTTATGTAGAAATAATACTACATTAAATTAATAGTCGCGAAATTAAGGTACATAAAATTAATCAACATATAATTAAAGTAACATTTAATTACGAAGCAGTTTATTAAGAAACTTTTTTGCCCGGTTTCTTAATTAACTGCTTTCTTAATTTCATGTAATAAAGTTCTTTGTAATTCGAGATCACCTATATATATACACACAGCAATACAGCATATATTAGCATTAGTACTTTAGTAAATGCATGATATTTATTATGATGATTTTCTGTAGTACACCTCTATTCATTCATGATGCAGCCTTATATACATTATGCAGTATAATTTATGTCAGAAAATTACTTGAATCATATATTAATGCCATTTCAAGTGTAGAGCCCCATTAATAAAAGCTTATTAATCACTTCACTAACTAATTGGCAAATATCATTAGAACCCCCGGTCACATTTGAGTTAGTGGACACATCTGGAGTACCCTCTGATGGAAGTGAACTATCACTGCTGCTCTACAAAGGAGGAACTGTGTGCGATGATTCCTTCAGTGATAACTCTGCTAATGTGATATGCAGAAAAATGGGACTTGGTAATGCTGGAGAATGGATAAATACAGGAGTTTCGAATTGGTCTGAAACCCAAAGTAGTCATCCCATAAGTTTGGACATCCCATAAGCACTTGAACCCCTCCCTGGTCCCTTATCATTAAACCCCTCTCTCCCCAAAAATGGAACCCCACTGTTCATGCACAACATGGTTGGTCATATCATGACCAACCATGTTGTGCAAGGCTTTTCCTTGAAATTACTCATCGAACCATTAAACTTACGCAAAGCATGGGTTGGCATGATATTATAATTCCAGCCAAAAAGAGCGAACAAAGGTAGGAACATATAACTTTATATGAGGGATGTGAAAAATGAGGGAACCTTTCACTATACTATATTATATGGCTCCCAAGCCCTTATTTGCTATCATGTACATAGAAGCCCTAACCTGAACCAGGTTAATAACCCTTTATATTGAGTCCCTGAGACGGGTTATTAGTCCAGATCGACCGAATAACCCCAACGACATTAAGAGTAAATTTATCAATTGAACAATCTTAATCTGGCTCAAATTCGTCGCAACAGCAATTAGAGCTTCTCAAAATCAGAGGAGTCAAAATTAGTGCTCTAAATCAGTCTTAACGAAATCCATGATAGCAAACGGCGATTGAAACTTCATTTGACATGACTCTGTACTCAGAATCATGAACCACAATTAGAATGTTAAAACTTTCTGCCAAACAAATTAGCGGTAGACTCTTATAGCGTCATTATCATGCGTATAAAACGTATAAGTAGCGAATTCAAAGTACCGACCAAGCTCCCCCTTTATAATTATGTGATAGCCCAGGCTAATTCCGATGGAATTTTAAGAATTACCATGATGTTCAGGGTGAAGAGGAAAAGGGTATCGCTTCATTAAGTTATCGATTCAACACATGAAGATGAACGAATTATCTAAACATCTAACTATAATCCGTAACTATTTTCATTCGGCCTGTAAATTCTGTCATTTTCATTCGCCTTTATTCTTTGAGTATTCGATACTTTAAAAAAACTAAATGTAATCAGCCCTGTGAATAAGATTGGCTCTTGCTTCCGGAAGTCTGCAGCTCCTATCGAAAGACCATTATTTTCCATGTTTTAACTAAATGAGGTTTCGATATAATATTTTTAACCTCAGTAGAGATAACATCTAATTTTTGAACTCGGCTTCGCCTTTTATTGAACTCGGCTTCGCCAATCGCCTTACACTATATACATATCTGGCGCTCGCAACATATATCATGTTACTTACCTCTACTTCGGTTAATAGTTCTATAATATACTAGCGTTTGCCCGCGAAGATTTGCGGAAACAATCAACCTGTGGTTCATCTTGTATCCAGCACCCAACAGCTACATGCTTCATGACGTCATCTTGGAATGTGTAAAGTGATTGGATCACCTAGGTATCACCTTAACATGCTACCGCTTACTGAGGATTACAGATATTCGCGAAATGCACCGCACAACATACCTTATTGTAACAAATTTAGTAAGCAACTAATTAATCGGCAGGAAAATAAGAAAGCAGCAAATTAAGAAACTTTTTCAAGGCTGAAAATTAATTAAGAAACTTTTTTGGAACTGGAATAAATTAAGAAACTTTCATAGCTCCATAGAATGAGAATATATTATATATATATTTTTACTGAATATTTTTTCTCAGACGAGGAATTTATACCTATCTTATATATAATTTCGTAAGAGCACGTGAATTATGTTTGTCTGTGCGGGCGCACATTTTAAATTTGAGCTTGCCAAGAGAATATCAAGAGAAACGAAGGCTAAGCTGGGCTAAGTGGCGCCGTTGCTATGGAAACAGATTTTTGTGCACGTGCAGATTATGATCAGTTCTACGCAAGTGCTTCCTATTACGCTACTACTGTTAAATGCTGTGCTGTGGATTTTTGAAAATTTTTGACATTTTCTTAACGTCAAATTCAAGATCTCAAAATGGAGAATGGGCATAACTTGAATAACGGAGGATAATGCAGATGGATGGTTTTCATAAACCTGTGGCAGAGGTCGGTCGATATTTAATGCTTCAGAGCCCGTGACAACAGTGGTAATTGTAGTTTCGAAATAGACCGTTATTATTAAGGGCAATTCAAGGTTTACAAAAGTGTACAATTTAATCCGGTCGAATGTGGGTGTAGCAGATTACAAAGACAGTTCCTGGCCAAAATCAATGTGAATAAAGCAAAATGTCAGTGTGAAAATCAGTTGTCAGAATTGAAATCATCTTGCAATCAAAACAAAACAAAGCTCACATGGTTTAATTTAGCACAACTAAGATTAACCGAACTACTTTGCACTCTGCTCCTTCATAAAATTTAATATTTCGTTGAAGTTAATAATTGGATTGCTACCTATGGTTGAATTCGTACTTTTTTCAAAATTTGCGAACGAGGTGGCGCGAAGCGCCGCCGAGTGAGCTATATATCCATTTATATATCATTCTAGCAGGCCCAACGGGCCTGCTAGTCTTTATATATAATTTGGAGATGGCACGTGAATTATGTTTGTCTGTGCGGGCGCACAGTTTAAATTTGAGCTTGCCAAGAAAATATCAACTTATCAAGAGAAACGAACGGGGAAAATGTGCTTATTGGTGCCGTTGTCATGGTCACTGGAAACTGCATGTGCAGGTTATGATTAGTTGTATGCGAGTGCTTTCTGATACGCTGCTAACTGCTGCGTCGTGGTTTTTGTTAATTTTACGTTTTCTACATTCAAAATTGAAGATCTAAAGATAGTGAATGGGTATGGCTGGCATCGGGGAGGCTATAGGCGATAGAATTCCCTTTATGAATCAGTGGCAATGGTCGGTCAATTTATTAAATCGATGATTAAAATGGTTTCAACTAAATAATGTTAATCGAGCAATTATTGAAAGAAATTTAAGATTAACCAAGGCAAAATCAAATTGATCAAATTGGGCATGGCATATATTATTGCGAATTTGGGAATCTTGGCGTAAATCAATGCGCAATTCAACGTTCAGTATGCATTTACGGTTCTCAGATTGCAGTTAAACTAACTTCGTCGTACAATTGCAATTAGACAAAACTGGCCTTCATGGGACAGCATTACTGAAAGTGACAAACGGATTATTGTAAATTTTGCTCCTTCATAAACTTTTTCATAGTTCAAAATTTGCAGCTGGCGTAAATGTATTAATTGTTTTCATTCTTCAATGTGGTAAGAATAGAAAAATTGTCTTGATAACTTGAATTGCAATTTTGGAATTCTGCGAGGGAGGCGGGGCGTAGCCCCGCCGAGTGAGCTACGTTTTAGCAGGCCCAACGGGCCTGCTAGTAACTCTATAAGTTTGTAAAATTTTCAAATTCCGTGCTCAACCCGGCAAAAGGATCTAAAAGTAAGTCAACTGAGGTGTCTCTTGAGTCTTTTTTGGCTTTTGAAATACAAATTTTTTAATATTTATGTAGAAATAATACTACATTAAATTAATAGTCGCGAAATTAAGGTACATAAAATTAATCAACATATAATTAAAGTAACATTAAATTACGAAGCAGTTTATTAAGAAACTTTTTTGCCCGGTTTCTTAATTAACTGCTTTCTTAATTTCATGTAATAAAGTTCTTTGTAATTCGAGATCACCTATATATATACACACAGCAATACAGCATATATTAGCATTAGTACTTTAGTAAATGCATGATATTTATCATGATGATTTTCTGTAGTGCACCTCTATTCATTCATGATGCAGCCTTACATACATTATGCAGTATAATTTATGTCAGAAAATTACTTGAATCATATATTATATGGGAACCTTTGAATTATGCAAAAAGAGTATCATATATCTAAGATTTTCTAAATATAAGTCAACTAAATGTTCCTAGCATAGTACCTAATGCAAGTTCAATACTGATTCAAATTATATACCTACATCGAATTGAGATACCTCGGAGCACATTTGACTTGAGAAAGGCATTCTTTTGTGCCTTATTGGGCATTGGCCTAGATACTCACAGATCTTTTGAAGTTTTGACTGGTCTTATGGACAAAAATGGAAACAACTTTAAACCAATGTTAATGGCCCAGGCCCTTGGACACAATTTTTAGACAGATCAAGGATTTTTTGCTCTGAAATAACCACGAACCAACTCATACCTACTTGATAAATTTCATGAAATATTTATGTAAGGGGCCATCCATAAAGGACGTCCGCAAAATTTTGGCTATTTTAGACCCCTCCCTCCCCCCTTGTCCACAAACGTCCGCAACCTGAAATACACCCCCCCCCCATCATTTTGTGTGATCATTTTTATGCATTTTTTCTTAAGTATAGTGAAAAAATCAATTTTCATGATCAGCCTTTTGGACGAAAATGTCATCGTCATTTTTGTCCATAATAAGGGTTGGATAGATAATAAATAAGGGCCAATAAAAAACAAAGATTTGCACACATTGGTAATAGTAATGAGTAATACTATAAATTATGGTTTATCATGGTGCATGCCATTCAGCAATGATGATAGTAACACTATAAAAGCAATTAATTGACGAAATTGAGCCATGGCATACTTATCTATTCACAACTATGCCTACACCACAACCCAATGACTGCCCAAATTTATGCCTCAATGACCATCTTCTCCCCAACAGTTTGCGGAGTGTGTTGATAATGCTGCAATGAGTCATAAACTGAAGAAATATAACCTTTTTTCTATTTAGCACAAGTTAGTTTCACTACAATGATGCAAATTCTCATCTTTCAGTTCAGTAAAAGAGTGAAAGGAAGGGTGGAGAAAAAATGAAGAGAGTGATAAAGTTACATCTTCAATGCCTATTGACATATCATACCTACTGTCAAAAGCTTTCACTTAAAAGCTGATTAACAACTGATTAGAGACATAATATTTCAAAAACTCTTTAACTGTTTTATATAGTATGAATGGGCTGTATTTTAATACTTTTTTCCATAAACAAGCACCTAATTAGGGATTCATTAATTTGTTTAATAGAGTCTGCATGTAGAGAGAGCAACATGCTCACTCATATAAGAACAGTGAAAGGGTTTTACGCTTTACATTATTAATAATAAAATTTGTCCAATATTATTATTGCTATTATACGCTAATCTAACGACGCATAGTGGTATTGTTGCACTTATTGCACGAGGCGAAGCTGAGTGCCAATAAGTGTACTAATCACACGAGGCGAAGCCGAGTGTTGATTAGTACACTAATGTGCACGAGGAGTTAGCCGAGTGCATATTAGTGCAACACTATCACTTCTGGGGAGTTATATTAGTGTATAATACCACGACCAGTGCAATATGCCCTGATATTGCACTGTGGTTATCTGCACTGGAGTGGTATTCAATTGATCTAATTAAATTCTGATATTCCTCTTATATTGCGAACTCGTTTAGTGAAACAAGGAGTTATTAATCAAAAATATTTTCAATGATCGACATCATCTTCAGTTCTGAAATTTAAAATTTGTTATTCAAGAATAAACTTAAATTAAAATACTACGTCATCAATTATCAAAATATACATTAAATACAAATTATTGGTAAGTCTACGTATACAGTACCCTATGTTACAATTGAAGTATTTGTAACAGAGGGTACTGTATACGTAGACTTACCAATAATTTGTATTCAATGTATAATATTTTGATAATTGATGACGTAGTATTTTAATTTAATTTTATTCTATTTTCAGATTTTTGCCACTTGAATAACTAATTTTAAATTTCAGAACTGAAGATGATGTCGATCATTGAAAATATTTTTGATTAATAACTCCTTGTTTCACTAAACGAGTTCGCAATATAAGAAAAATATCAGAATTTAATTAAATCAATTGAAACAATGCGACTCTTGAGTATAACCCCACTGAAGCAACTGGAGTGGTATTATATTATTAATTATAATATCATCTACCTTAGGAGGTCTATTTATGTGGGTTGAAATTGCGGTGTTTGAAATTTTAGTAGGTTGAAAATATGGGGATTTTTTTCAAAAATCCCGAAATTTCACCCACCAAATAAAATTGGGTGATTTTTCTAACTTTTTGAAGACAAATGAAAGATTTTTTGCGGAAAACAATGGAAAAATAGATTAATTCTAATATTACAAATCGAATTCTTGATCGTCTTCCTGGGCCTCTGCTTCATTAATTACTGTTCTAAATTTTTGAATTTCAATTGTTTTAACCATTTGACTTTGACTAAATTATCTGTAACTATCTGAAAACTCATCTCTGATACGAAATTGTACTGTTTTAGTACAGATAGTTCAAGAAATTTCGAAAGCGGGTTGAATTAAATGGGGGAGTAAAATTGTGGCGGGCAAAATTTTGGTAGGTTGGAAATATGGGGATTTTTTCGAAAAATCCCCAAATTACAACCTTTATAAATAGACCTCCTAAGGTATTACTCTATCACTACTGTCCAACTAGAGAACTGTTATAGTCATTAATCATGCTGCTATCAAAATTTCTGAACATATTTGAATAATGTTAGATATTTTGCTTGTTTGGAACTTTTTCATGGTATTATATCTATATGCAATATGTATTATGTAATTATAAGGGATTTAGTTTAGAAATGTATTCTTACTTCTTGTCAAGACTTTTCAAGTCCTACACAATTTTTGATTTTTCAAAGTTCTATAAGTTTAATCTCCATCGATCTGTTTTTATTTTGTTATTTTTGATCAATAGTTTCAAATTTTTGTAAAATTTCACCCCTGTCTCCACGAAATTAAAATTGCTCCATATCAAAAATGAAAACATTTCAAAATTTACAATCCAAATTACGTTATTTTTATGACAGTTAACATCATATCAACAATATTCCACCACTGCAGATAGTCAAATGCTGGTATGGTGGTACCTTGTGGCCGGTATTGAATGGGTTAGGTTAGAAGGCCCAAAGGGCCTTCTAGTAATATATTTAGTGGATGTACTTTGCACCACCTTTTTTTTTCGCAAATCTTGAAAAAAGTATGGATTAAACCATAGTAGCAATCCAATTAACTTAAATCGAAAATTCAATTTTATGAGGGAGCAGAGTGAAAAATAGTTTGGTTAATCTTAGTTGTGCTAAACCAAGTGAGTTTGTTCCATTTTCATTACAAGATGATTTTCATTCTGACAACTGATTCTCATACTGAGAATTTTTTTGTTCACATTGATCCAGGCCAGGAACTGTCTTTGTAATGTGCTACACCTATATACGACTCAATTAGATTGTACACTTTAGTAAACCTCAAATTGCTTTTATAAAGGGGGCAAGGGGATCTTTGGGTGTTGATCGCCAAAATGGATTTTTTGGCTAGAAATGATAGAGGAAAAATCTTGTTCCTAGCAATTTGAAAATCAGAATTTGCCTGTAATTAAGCTTGAAGAGTAAATACTAAATATATGATTAATTTCTCTGGAATTCTACAGTAAGCCTGGCATCTTAGGCTACCTGGTGCCCACTGCCCAGTGTGTCATTCTCAATTCAATGCCTTACTTAATTAATTTCTAGGGGGTCCATTACAATCTGGACATGGTTCTTCTCAGCGCTATTTAGCTTTCAAAATTCAAACAAAGAACAAGCACGATGATTCCAATTACCAATCACGATATATCTTGATGAAAACTCCGTTACCACGGTAATAAATCGTATTTGTGCCAGGGAATTCTCCCTTCCCCCGCCTAATACAGTACCCTCTCTCCCCCCCCTCTCTCACAGAGTGATGGAAGTAGTAATGAGGCCGAAGCCAGCACCATGACAACAAAACATAACATGATACGTGACTTTACTTGCCGCTAACGTAGTAGTAGCAGTAGGAGCAGCACTGTAATGTTATAGCTTTATAGGTATCTTCAGATCCTACTATATACATGATGAGTAATATTTTACTTTTAATAAATTATATATCGCACATCCCCTTATGACAGTGAGCCAGTGATGATGATTACGTGTACGGGACACTTTATTTTCATTTAGATCTCCTCTCCTCTAATGACCCCACAACATGCATTAGCGCCTGCTATAACGCATCTTAGTCCTCCTGTCTGATATGTTGTATGTGTTTGTGTCACACGGGCATTAGTGATGAGTCCCTTCATTTCTTTTAGTTTGTTCGGTTCTCTTTTAGTTCTCCATTCTAATTCGAATTACCAGCTGCTTGTGGTGCTGGGTTTGGTAGATGCCGCGTTGACTTTGAAGAAGAGATTGGTCGATATCCTAAGCTAAGGAATCTGATTTCTTTGAACATCATTTGGTCGTCGATTTTCAATTCGCAGCTAAATTTTCATCAGTTTTCTTCCATTTTGAATTTGACCTGAGCTGTAGATTTTGCTCCAAATGGAAATTGAGGAATATGAAACGGAATCAGTTTCATATTTTTCAATTTTCAGTATAAGCCTCCTCAACACGAATCAATGCTAGGAATACATGGGTACGTGTCAGAGCAAGGGAGGAGGTTTGGAGACCGGTTCCAAAGCTGAGGACCCTGTAAAAGCTGACGGTGGACCACCTGCCAAGGAAGGAGTGGAGAATGGAGGGCTGGTGGAGGATCCTGCTCCTGCACAGGAGGCCACCGTGGAACCCTCGGCTCCTGCAGAGAATGATACAACTACAGTGGAGGATGCTGACACACCAGCTGAAGAAGCAGCTGCTGCTGATACTGGGGATGCTGATGCAGGGAATGCTTCTGATGCTGGGGCGGGTGGGGATGCTGGGGCAGGGGATGGAGGGGGTGGAGATGGTGGGGATGGAGGGGATGGAGGGGAGTAGATAAGAGGAGTTTTCAGAAAGTTGGATGTTATAAGTTTATTTTGATATGATGATATCATGTTTTATATGGCCTAGTTAAATGTAATGACTGTTGATAAAAGATACCTAGTTTTATCGAGACACTATGTATTTTTATAATATCTACCTAACGTTTAAACTTAAACCTATGTTTTCAAGAAATGTAACGAACTTGGGACTAGCAATCAATTCTAGCAAAGATTATAACGGTTTTCCTGATATTCAATGCACTGCATATCAAGGGCACCCGAAACTATATAAGTATATATGCAAAATAATTTAGATTGATGACACTACTGATAAATTTACCACTTAGTTCCAGAGCAATTACCGTACCTAATTATTGGACTGAGTGTTGTAGTGGTAGTTTGGGACCCTTCCAAAGACTTATAATAGCTATTGATAAAACCCTGACCTCAGATGCAAAACCACAATTTACTATCAGGCAGCAATAAAACGTTGCATAATATATTCAGTCATTCAACCAGGATGATCAATAGCTGATAAATAATCATTTAAAGTTGATAACCACGCCCTTATTCTTTTGATTACGTGAGGTGTGTTACATCACTGCTTTGTGTTTTGAGAATATGGCACAGGTGTCAATAGGCCCTCTTCAATTGTTACTTTGTTATACTACGCTATAAGCAGCTGCAACGAAGTGAAGTAACAGAAGTCAGATTTAATGAGGTGTAAAATTGTCCTTCTTAATTATACTATTTGATATTCAAATTGTAAATATTTCAATATTAAAATGTAAATAGCCGAAGAAATGTTTTATTGTTTCTGAAAAACCTAGTTTTTAGAACCCAAATACGAACTTGATTAAATAAACAATGCTTCAATGGTGAATTTCCTGGCAGTAAGATACCACTTAATCATTTTAAATCAAATAATGAAAAAGTAATTGGTAATTTGGTATCGTTCAATACAACATCTGGATTCTGAAATGTACATTTATACCTTATCATCTGTTCAGTGCCTGATAATTATAAATACTCTATTGTCATTGGATGATTTAAGTTAGTAACTTAGTATGCTGAACATTCTTCACAAAAATAGCTTTACTATACGATGAGGAGTTTAGGAAGTGCGATTTAAAATAAGTCGCAAGTCGCAATGAAACAATAATGTTGGAAAATAAATTAAAGTGGACGAGAAATTAAAAATAAACTTACACTGATATAATATATGTACACTGAAAATGTAATACACTTTACTTACCTAAGAAACAAATAATATAATACATAATTATTAATTAATTATATAATACACTTTGAAAATCATATATAAACAATGAGGTTTTCTAAATATGGCACACGTTTCAGAAGGTTACAGAGAGGAAACTCGAAATTTCAAATAATGAACTGTTGAAACACGATTAAACTTTCTTCACATGATTTAAATACAGTGCCAAAGTAAAACCTATCTGAAAAAACAAAACCAACACTTATCTGTTGAGATCTGCTGTGGGGTGTATATAAATCGCAACATTATCACCAGAGCGAACCCTGTTAACCCTGTATGTTGTTGTGAAAAAGAACAAACATGAAACAGACAAACACACTCGAGACTGTCCTTCCTCCGATCATCTTCACGTAGCTACAGCAACGTCAGGAACAGCAGCAGTTGCCGTGGTGTTGCCAGATGTCTGCGATAGAAGGGTCTGAATGTCACTCTTCAGACCCTCGTCTTCTGGCGAGAGTTTACTCGCTAGCTGGTAGTCTTCCAGTGCTGAAACATAGGCGGTGGGTGACTATAATATGTTGCGGTATAATACGTGTTCAAATTTCAAGCCAAATACATGGGTGTATTGAGTTGAACTGAGCGAATCACGCTGAAGCACCACATGAAATTACACTCTCATATTCATTGTACTACACTCAAGTTTGAGGTGTGGGCAAGAGCAGTGAGAAGAAAATTCCAAATACATCTAACAATTGTAGTGGACTTAATAAGCTGAAGGTGAGCAATACGAAGGCGAGAAATACGAAGGCTAAGCTGGGTGAGCTATAATTTATCCCGCCGATGTCAGTTGAATCCAAACGAGGGAAATGCTGATTAGGGGGCACCAGCGTGAGCCGTGACGCGTTCTCACGTAATATGGCAAAAAGCAATTATCTGTTAATAACTTCAAAATTTTGAATACTTTACGAACTAACCTTTATCAAGGTAGCCCAGCTGGCAGAGAGCAGAGCCTCGTTTAGCTAGAGTCCTGACTCGCGAGAGTCTGTTAGCGTCCACAGGGGGCGTCAGCAGGTCTAGAGCTCGAGTACAGTCAGTAACTGCGTCCTCAAACAGACTCAGAAGAATGTAACAAGAGGCTCTGGGAGGAGGTGGGGTTAGGAGCCGTTACCCATATATTAGTGTGCATGCATCGATCGATAAATTGATAGATAAAGACGCGTATTTCATAGTGCGCGGATATTACTTGTCATAGTAATTCTGTCGAAAGTGCAGTATTTTTATGCGTTTTTATCGAACAATCTGGATGTGCACTGTACATATGGGTCAAACAGGCTGTATCTATTCATTCACCAGATATCCAATGAATTTCGAGACATGATACTACGAGCCCAAGCTCCAATGTTTTTTTAATAATCAAGTTAACCTGTTGATGTAGAGTTTGGGGAGGAAGGGGGAGATGCCTATAGCTTCAGAGTAGGCATTGACGGCTGCAGGGAAGTTACCCATCTTGTAGAACGCACTGAGTGGTGTGCAACAATCAAGTACATTGTAGTACAATGTACATCGCATATTGTACACAATTTCACATTGTGTCGCATTATATAATACAAGGTATTCAGCAAATAAACTGCAGTATATATTGAGTCTCGCAAATTTAGTAGGAATTATGATTTTTCACAAGTTACTCGACTTGTAACTTTGATTAAGACAATCAACGATAATATCGACTCTCGTTCACACACCTTCAATTAAAACCTACCCTGTCTTGTCACTGAGCCAATTAAAACATTTTAACCTACCCTGCCTTGTCACTGAGCCACATTGGGTTCCTCTCCTCGTCTTTGGTGTCAGTGTCTTTCGCGTCCTTTGGTTTCACCACCGTCTGAGCCCGTATATTCTTCTCAATCCACTGCGGTGCATGGTTCATTCAACAGGAGACAATTGCACCGGAAAAACAATGAGCATACGGGGGAAAAAATCTAATAAGTATCTTAAGATAACTACCAATAATTGCAGTAGACAATACTAATCAATTGAGAAATTTCGATCTGAGTCGCTTATCTTGAAGTCTTAAATGTTTCATGATTAATTAACTTACAGCCTCTTCTTCAGCTGCAAGGGATTCTCTGGCAGCAGAAGGGAAATAGCGAGGAGAAAACGACACAGCAATCTCAGTAGCTTTCCTAGGACCTTTGGACCAAACATCGTCCTTCTTCTTATTTTCAGTAACTTTCTTCTCCTTTTTAGAATTCGACTTATCCTCTAACTTCAAAGGATTGGCAAGATTGTGTTTGATTTTCTCGAATTTTCTAGCTCTTTCTTCGGCAGCAGATAGAGCTTTGTTATCGGGTTCAGTTGCTGGTACTGTTTCTGAAGTTTGCTTGATTTCCTCTGAAACAACTGCTACGGCATTGGTATCAATGGTGTCCTCGCACTCATTCTCTGAAAATAAGTTAAAAATTGGAGGGGATAATTACAAAAACTGCTAAACAGGAAATATGAAGTTTCTGGACGAAATATTTTCACCACAACTCAAAGTCACATAAGTTAAGTCTCATAAGTAATTATAGGTAGATTCAGTAAACCAATCAAGATAAACTAATCACATCGAAGCAGCAAAACAGAGTGGCCAGTGGTTACCAGGTTGTTTGCTGGTTGCAATAGACTTGAAATACCGCTTCTCTCTCTGATCATCATCCATACTCTGCCACTCGTCCATTTCTTGAGCAACTTTGTCTCTTTCTGCCTGCTTCACTGATTCAATGCGGTCCTTCTCTTGAGACTCTTGCTATGAGTAAAAGAATAAACTGATAATCATTAATATAGTCTATACCCCCATGAAGCAGGTGGTTCTTATTTAGTGGAGGATCATTAAAACTCCACACATCATTTGCCAGTTGCCACACTCTCTGTTAACTACATTAGTGCAATGCAATATCATGGATCACAAAAATGATAACTCACATCCATGGCAGTTCGAAGAGCAATCTTATTTTGATCTGCCTTGACTTGCTTCCTTTTCTCCACATCATCCTGTACCTTCTTCTCATAGTACTGGAATGCACTGGATACCAGCTCTCTCCTGATCAGTGATGAGATTTAATGATCAGACCTTCCATACCTTCTAGATAAAATATACTAACAGTGATATTAAATTATCTATGGAATGTACTAGGTTAAGTAGGCACTAAACATATTTGTCCCATAGTTATTAATACAATACTTTTCAAATATAATATTGCAAATACTCAGAAAATGAAGAATATCTTCAATACATCAATGAAGTCTATTACAACATATATTATTAAAACACCATGTCAATGAGCAGTACCTTTTTGATGGTTCCTTTGCTTCAGGATTTACAATCACATCCCATATTGAGGGTGATACCTTTATCAGGTAAATTTTTACCATGTTGTCTTCAAAAACGATCCTTGTTTTGCTATCATCAATCTCTTTCTTTAAATGGAGCTCAAAAAAGTAGGGACTATAGTTGACCTGAAACAATTTGAGCACAAAATCAGTCAGGTTCTCATTTAGATTATAAAGTTTTCAAAAATGTTTGAGCAATTAGATGTCCAAGTCTATGAATTAGGTTTAGCAAATGAAATACAGTTTGCTATAGGAATGTAAGGCACCTTCATCGTTCTGTGTCGATCAAATGAACTGATCAAATGAATAACGCACACAATTGCGCGCGCTTGCTGTTTTGCGCGGACGTCATCGTAAAAGTGTATTGTGTGCGTTTTTCATTTGATCAATCCGTTCGATCGACGCGGAATGATGAAACCACCTTAGAATGTATTTAACTAATTATAACCTTGACATATAGAGGAGTGACCATTATATCAATGTTAGCTGATTTGATGCCCTTCTGTGGGACAATAATATCCAGCTTCCCTTCTGATTCACTCCATTCAAAGTCTTTAATGATTATAGGCATTTTCAATAAGATATTCTTTTATAGCCTATGTGAACGTGTTGTTATTAGATGCTCTTATTTATACCATTGTCAGAGAAAACTTGAAAATATGCATAGGTAATCATTGTATTATTCATTCCCAATTAGCCATTTCTAAACTTCAGTTCCTGCTGATCTGCAACTCTCAGAATAACAACAAGCTAACCTTCTCCAGATGTGATTTTGGCATAAAATGAATGATGGAATTAATTTGAATTGATAATTACTGTATCACTATATAATAGCTTTGGACACAAAAGGGTGGTTCATCATTCATGCCACTTTGTCCTTGTATCAATGATGCACCATTTCTAATGGCACATAATCATAGCTTAACAGTGACATGTCAAACTCATATTTGCATGGCTTTTCCATGTGTACTTAATGATGCACAGCTTATTGCCTGCCATTAATAAACAGGCAGTGAGCCAACTAAGCTAGACATGGAAAAGCTGTGCACATATGAGTTTGACACGCCCTGTTATGTACACTTGGCCAAGTAATCAATGTTTGGTCAGAAAATGTTGTTAAAGTTCCCAATCTGACTGGAATCATGTCTACACTCTACATGTGTGTAGACATGATTCCAGTCAGATTGGGAACTTAAACAACATTTTCTGACCAAACATTGATTCCTTGGCCCAGTGTACATAACAGGGGCGTGATCTCTGTACAAATTTCTGTACATCTAGACCCATAAAAATGAATACTATAAACTGCAGCCAATTTCGAAAGGATGTCCCATCCCAATAAATCAGATTTAGCAACATTGCCAAGATTAATGAACAATAATTATACCACACCAAAGACATCACCAAAAATATCACAAAACTAACAATCAGTTCCCTCTCTTCTTTTCCAGGTAGTACCTCATAGCTGGGCTTTGCCCATTGATCCCAGCATAACTCCAATCAATGGGAATATTATTTACACAGTCTGGTTGGGTCAGACCTCCCTGTGGCTCAGTCAGATGAAGGGAGGTGGTACATAGCCACCTCAGGCTGATCTCCGACTTAATCTGCAGGCAAGCACTGACTTTTTTTGCAGTCTGTTTGAAGCCACCGGGTGTTGGTAGCTTGCTGGTCCAGTGAGGTCCTGGACAGATAGGCTACTCTCAGCCCAGGATATCCCCAGCAGTCGGGTGGCCTGAAAAACCACCCAGGAGTGTACCCTTAGCCCATTATTATTATTATTATTAAATCTGGCAATAGTAAATACTTGAATATAATACTATCGTGCCTCTTCACGTAGGCATAACAATCACTTGATATCAAAACCAATTATAAATGTCTATAGCATCCCAGATGCTGTTAAAAAGTTAAATCATCAGGTCTCTACATACTTGAATTGATAAATTGAAGATAAACCTTTTGGATAAGTCTTAGATTACAATTACCTAGTTCATTTCGCAGGATGCAGTTTGCAATATGGAGGTGCCCAACTCCAGTCAAATTAATGAGATACCTAGCAGACTATATAAATTCAACTTTACAAAAAATTTGGTCAATGTTTTAGAAGTCTATTTCGAAACTCTCAACAACTCTGAAACATTATTTTTGAGGCCTTCTGGAGGAAATTTTTTCGCTTTTCACAGTCCTATACTAAGTCTATTACATTAGGCTTTTACAAAGTCTTTGAATATTTCTTTTACAGTTGTATACAGAATCTTTTGCACCAGGCTTTTACAAAGTCTTTGGAGATTTCTTTTACAAAGTCTTTAAAGTATAGCTGTAGACAGTTTAAAATGATCACTTTTGAAAGCTTTTCATCAAGCACTGTGTTTGGCAATTTGAGAATATCTTTTCATACCATATAAATATAAAAGATCTGTAGCCTGTCAAGTCTAAAATGATGAGAGTAAGTATTTGGAATCCATTAGTTGTTTGTGTTGCTCTGATCATTTTCTTCAATTTTGGGCTGGAGGCTATCAATGAATTCGTGCTGAGAAATCAAGAAACGAACTCTGTTTATGAAGTACTGTTGTGCTTGAGGTCCATGACTGATAAGAATTTTTGACACATAGTTGTAATTCATCATTCTAGAAGTATGTCTGACCTGGTTGAGTTCTGATGTAAGTGATTGGAAGCTAGGATCTTTCAACTCTTGGCATTCAAATAGCTGATGATATGCTGTGTCCTGAGAAGCGTGACAGAAAGGGCATGAATCTTCCTGGGGATCTTCGTTGACGGCAGCTCTGCTGTGGCCAAAAAGAAGAGAGTTGCCATGAAGATAGTCAAGCATGTGGCTATCTTCCTTCTTTGTAGTAGAGTGGTTGAAAAGGCTGGAATTTGTGTCCATTACTTTACCATTTTGCAGGATATTTGATGCTACTTCACAGCATTTTGCATTCATATCTGAACTTGGCCCATAGTTATTTTTTTCTTATGATATCCTCCATCCAAATTCTTTGTTGATATTTGCTTAGTTCACTGTTTTTATACCTGTACAAGGCTTCATTTGAGTGAGTGAAGTCTACCAAGTTGACTGATCTCAATGTACTTGGCATTTGATCATTATTTTGACATACTTGTTTGTACACTAAAAATTTCTTGATGGCTAGCAGTTGTGAACAAAACTCTTTGTATAATGCCCCATCTACTTGTAGCAGGGTGGAAGTGACGAAATCTTCATCTGACAATGCCTTACACATAAATTTGACAGTTAGAATTTCCAATTGCACATGGAGGGGAGGGAGTTGGAGTGTCATTTCTGTTAATGCTCTGTTGGGATTAAGGGTAGCTCCAGATATCTTCATGATAATCCTGTTCCAAAAGCTTTTGAATGTATCAAGATTATTGTCCAGCCACAGAGGAGATGCATAGTGCAGCTTCGTAAGGATCATTGTCTTGAGTAGCAGACATAAACTTCTAACATTTAACCCATGGTTTCTGTTAGTTGATCTTGTAATCATGCCCCACTTTCTATTACATTCTTTCAATTTTTCTTCTGCATGGTTTTTAAAACAAAGACTTTCATCTATTATCAGACCCAAGACTTTTGTCGATTTGACATATTTGATGCTTTTCTCATTGATTATGAGGTCTGGGACCTGGACTCCATTGGATGAGGCTTTTGTTTTCAGGATGATAGCTTCTGTCTTGTTTTTGTCACAATTTATAACTAGCTTATTCTTTGTACACCAAGTTGTTAGATGATCGCAGACTTGCTGAGCCAGGTTATGACATGTTTGAAGGTTTTCATGCAAGATAAGTATTGTACCATCATCTGCAAACTTAAAGCAGCTAATCCAAGTTTTGACTACGAATGGAATATCCTTGATCATATCTGACACATATATTATAAACAGTAATGGTGACAATACTGACCCTTGTGGTAAGCCAAATAGTGAACAGATATGTTCCAAACCTTTGTGATTGTTCACTAGCAAACTGATTTTCCTATTTCTTAGATAGTTATCCAATAGTTTCAATATTCTCCCTGATATTCCTAAGTTCTTAAGTTTCACCACTAATCCAGGCAGATACACAGAATCGAATGCCTTTTCGAAGTCAATGAACAAAATGATACCATTTAATCTTTGTCGTTTTACTTCTGATAAGTTAGCAAGCAGTCTGAAGAGGTACCTTGTTGTTGATCTTCCATTAGTGAATCCCTCTTGATCTTCATCAGTCCCTTCTTCTGTGAGAAGGAGGTGTTTTCTTAAACGAGTATCAAGAACTCGTTCAAGGACTTTGCCAACATAGGATGTTATACTTAGTGGTCTGTATGATCCTGGTTTTGTATAGTTGGATTTTCCTTCTTTCCGAATGAAGCAGACATTTGATTGTTTCCAGATCCATATACCAGTTTCTAATGACCAGTTATATAGATTTTGTAAAACCCCAGAGCACATGGGCCAAGCTTTTTTAAAATACATGGGTGCAAGCCATCTACATCCACTGATTTATCACTTGTTTGTTGCTTCTGTATAGCTGATTGAATTTCTTCATGAGATATCTGTTCATTTATTGTTGTGCTTTCAGCCAGTTCAGGGCTTTCCTCTAGGACACTTTTGAAAGCACTATCATACATTCTTTTAACTTCTGTGTCATGGCTATCATCACTCTTCTGATCCTTGAGATGGTCCCCTGTAAAAAACACTTTGTGTAGAAGTTGTTCCTTTTCATTATCAGAGGTCAATAGGCATTGTCCATCTAACAAGTTACCAATGTACTTGTTACTGTTTATGCCAAATATTCTCTTGTACTTCCGCCAGAAGAGGGTTGTATCCTTAACATTTAAGGACTCAGTTCGTATTTTAATCCAATTATTTTTTTCCTTAATGATTTCTTCTCTAAGAAGTTTTTTGCAGTTGTCAAATGATACTTTATTAGCTGGAGTGGACCTTTTTGTGTACACTGATCTGTAGAGCATGAGCTCTTTGGCCAGCAGGGTCAGGTTTGGAGTCCAAAAAGGTTTAGAGTGTATAGAGATGGTCTTCAGAGGAATGTACTTTCTGTTAGCTTCTTGAATGATATCTAGTAATTCGACCCATGTTTTTTCACCATCATAATTGGGCAATGGACTTTTTGAGACACAATTGGTTAGGGCTGTTTCAATGTGTTTAGACCAGTCTTCCCAATTAGCAGCTGCCCAGTTGAATGATTTTTTGGTTACTTGGTTGATAGGAGTTATCATGTCAATAGCTTGGATGACTGGTAGATGGCCTCTTATTGGGGCACCTGTGAATAGTTCTGTTTCTTTATCAATCCATTGAGTGCCAAGTTTTGAAACAATGGGGCCCTCTGCTAAAACAATATCAATGACACTACCTCCACTAACGCAGACAAAGGTTAGATCAAATGGGGAGCAGAGAGTCATTTCTTCCTCCTCAATAAATTTAGCAAGTAGTTTGCCCCTCTCATTCACAGCATGATCGCCCCAGTCATGGTTTCTAGCATTGTAATCACCATAGATTATGATTGAGTTAAAGTGGTATTTATTTTTGTAGTCTTTCACTGCTTTGATATGGCTTAATAGGCTTTTCATCCCCTCAGTTTTGTTTGATGTTGGTGGGGTGTAAACTGAGCCAACAATTATCCGTTTGCCGTTGATCTTGATTTGGCACCATAAAGCATCGATGGAATCATCTTTCAGTGTTTCAATCTGTTCTGGTTCAAGTTTATCATGAAGTGCGAGAGCAACTCCTTTAAGAGGACTGTCAGTAGAAGGTGGGTTCTTGCACAACAAAAAGTACCAGATTCATTATGGAACTCACAAACTTATGAAATTATAAAAAGTTAAAAAGCTTTACCATGAGCATGCATAAAAATTTTTTAATTGAGCCGAAAGGAAACTGTTGTCTATTATGAATATAACAAGTGTATGGCTATCAACTAAGGTTGAAAAACTTTAGATCAGTACTTAGATTGTGTTTCAGGCTTCCAAATTCACATTAACCAATTTACAATATTCTTTGTTTGTTTTTTTGTTCTTTGAAAGTTGATGACTGAAGTTGAAGGGAGCTGTAAATAAAATAAAATAAATAAACAATTTTGATATTACATCAACAAATTTCACACAACTGTTTCTATGATTCACTAGGCATTAAACTGGATCTTCCAGACCACATTAAGTATAGAAAATTAACATTAGGAAAAAAGGCAAGCCTACAGCTAACAAAAGTACCAGATTCATTAGGAAACTCACAAACTTATGAAATTATAAAAAGTTAAAAAGCTTTACCAAGAGCATGCATAAAAATAAATACTTGAGAATTGATAAATTAAATTATTCAAATAAATTAAAGAGCAGTCAGAGATTAATAGTACTGTTATGTAGATTAATAGTACTGTTTTAAACTTACAACACAACACATATTAAATTAACTAACTGAGGATGATTAACATTCACACGGAGATCCTGAAGATGGAATATTATTAAATTCCGAAACTGTCAGTAGATTTGCGTGGTTGTGTGAAATTGTTAGATTCATTCCATTCATTATCAACATTGAGTTTCACTCGTATCTCATTCACTTGATATCATGAAGGATCACATTAAAGACTTATCTCTGGGATACAAATACAGTCATCTTTGTACAGTCAAGCCACAAAACTTTCCAACAGCTCTTTCCTTAGTCTTTGACAGGATCCAAGTGAGATACCTTCATCAGAGATCTAGGTAGATCCAAACAAATCTTAATGAGACACCAAAAATGATATGGTGTAATGAAAGCTAACACTGTGGCACACGGACTTGCGACCGTGTTGTGGGGTTGAATGCATTTGACGGGCGCCCAACGCTCCCCCAACCACTAGATGGTGTGTTAGTGTCATAATCTTCAAGTTCATTTAGGAATTTAAGTTCATCATTAGTCTTTGTCCAGTGTAGGGAATTCAAAGCTTCATCTGGTCAAACTAGATCAAAAGATCAAGTCAACTGTCACAGATACAGACTGTTATGAAATCATAAATAAAAATAAAAAGTTTGCCTCATATACAAAAATGAAAACGTTGATTATAGTGCACTGTGTAGGTATATGTGTGTATCTGCTATGTACATATGTTTGTTATGTTCGTTATGTTATTAAAGTCAGACGTTGTTTAGATGGATTTCACCCATCTTTAGCGCACAACACTCGGAAATTTGGAGCGTCGTATTGCGTGGTGGAGGGTAGGGTAAAATCATATTAATGTTGTCTGGCCATTAATATTTCAATCTTAACACTTGCCATAACCATGACCACTGACCAGGACCCTTGCCTGGTGATACCTTGCTAAACATGTATATACCTGTGTGGCTCGCGCGGCGCGCTTCCCCAGCACAGGGAAGCGCGCGGCGCGTACACACACACCTATGCCATATGCGGGCTTAGGAAGGTGATACCTTGTCAGACGTTGTCTGACCCCTTCGCCTTCTGCGGGCGCGCGCGTCCGCCTTGCTGAAATAATAGTCTGACAAGTGATACCAGGACCGCTGGTGTCGCTGGTGATACCAGGCCCCCTGACTGATGACTGAGCGGTGCGCGGCGCGTCGCTCGGAAAGGTCTATCATCGATAGACAACCAGGACCCTGGTTACCCGTTACACGCACAGATTGCGCGCCGCGGCAAGCTCGTTTCGCGACGCATCTGGTTAGGAGAATCTTTCCACTTATGCATGTGTGTGTGTGCAGACCTTCCTAAGCCCGCATAGGTGTGTGTACGCGCGCGGCGCTTCCCTGGGGAAGCGCGCCGCGCAACGCAGACAGGGATATACGTGTTTAGCAAGTGCAGACCGCTCAATTGACAGTTCCTAAGCCCGCATAGGTGTGCGTACGCGCGCCGCGCAACGCAGACAGGGATATACGTGTTTAGCAAAATTGACAGAAGCCTCGATAAAGACGCGCATATTTTCTCTGCGCGCTTCAACCTTCTTTTTAAATTAAAATTCCGTCAAAAGCACCGCACAAACTTTCTATTTCACGTGTCTGTATCGAGGCCTTTTTCAATCGAGCGGTCTGCACACTGCACATATGGGTTACGCCCTCCGTCGAAGGTCCCGCACAACGTTTGCGTTCCACATTTAATTTGACGGTCGACGGGCGATGTCCGTCCCTTTCTTCTGACGGAAGGCGCAAAGTGACGTCCAAATGTGGAACGTTGCGCCGCGCGCGCGAGGGTAGGGTAACATCCTACGAATTTGACGGTCACATGATATGCACTTTAGCCCGGACATCACGTATATCATCAGGCAGGGAAGGTAAAGCAATACGAGCGTGTGCCCGTGATCTTGTTAATAAAAGTGTTATCATTGCGCAATAAAATATTGTCAGACGTCGTCTGACCCCTTCGCCTTCGGCGGGCGCGCGCGCGAAGCGCGCGCGTCCGCCGATAATTTTGTCACATACACGAATTAATCATTTGAGGTTTCAATTTAAAAAGGCTCTTGCGGCTATAAAATAGAGTTGTTCTCCCAACCCTATATTCGGACGATTGACCTGTTATGCAGGTCGATTTCTGTGTCCGTCAGAATGGAAAAGACCCGCATACCTATGCTATACCTACCGTATAACTGAGTATAACTGTCAATTTAAAGTACGGATTGCTATTTTTTCCAATTCCCAGGATCTTGCTATTTGACATCACTTTCATGTTGAGATGTTATAAGGCATGTTGCTGTATTAAGCTTTCAGTCTTTAGGTATAAATAATTACATGTGTTCGGTGGTTCTGTGTGTCTGTCGCAATAATGTAGGAAATATATAATAAACATTTTCGTTCGATTTTTTCAAGCTAATGATCGCCTTATTTCATTATTTTCAATCAATATTAGTTAAATCGAGTCTTAATTTCCTAATTTCCCAGGCTTCACTCCTGCTGTGTCCGGCTAAAACTCCTATGAAAGAATGGAGGAGACGCCACTCTGAAGCAAGAAGATCTCTGGGGAGCTTCAGAGTGGCGTGAGTGGAGCAGCTTTGTTTCCTGAAACTCTGAAGCAACAGCTGCTGATCCCAGTGTTGGAACTGATCACTGGCATCGACTATAGGACGCCAATGGATTCCAGGTAATTCACACTTTTACATATTTACAAACTACCTATCTATATGTCTAATTTATCCGTCTAATTTACATTTCCTTTTTGACTTTCTTCAGCTTTCTTTGACTGTTCTTCAGCCGTTCAGTGTTAATTTACCCGCTTGGACCCGCTTTAATTTATCCGCTTGGATGATATATATTATGCAGATCCTATTATCCTACTATTATTAATATTAGTACTAATCCATAGCATCATAGCATCATGATATCGTGTTCACAAAAAGATTGTCACAGACAATTTTCTAAAGTAACTGTTGACGGGATCGGTTTTCACGTATATGATAGCCCCTAACCGCATATTCTGCTTGAAATTTCAAATTTTCACTAGAGGCATGCTCTTTATCATAAGTCATATGGAGTTTACTGCAGATCTTTAAATCGTACAAGAAATCCTTCCCGGTCGTCCACCAACGTCCATGAAGTTTTTTAGACTTGGACCTCGATGGCCAGAATACGCCCTTAATAGTGTAATGGAACTTCAAATTAACTAACTTTCATGCCCAAGAAGGTGTTAAATTGGCCATATTGTAGAGCATCTATATCCTGCATAATTAAAAAATCAAATTGCTCAAAAGCACAAAATGCTATGTTAACAAATGCTGGTTAACACTGCAAAGTTGGAATCCAATCTTATGCGGACCATTGGTCTCGAAAATTCAATTCCGAAATGTTTCATCACTTTATGGCCGTCATGATCAGCCGTGGTGACATCTCATCTCACGAAATTTCATCTCAGGACATTTCATCTCCCTGTCCTGACCCTAACCATAACCCTAACCCAAACCCTAACCCTGACCCTAACCCAAACCCAAACCCTAACCTTGGACCTAACCCAGACCCTTACCTTTGCGTAGAGCTGACATATTGCGAGATGAAGTGTCCTGAGATGAAGTGTCCTGAGATGAAATGTCCGTTCCCCTTTCCGAGTGTACCCTAATATCATGCCTAAAAACCGATGAAAGTTATTATTCATTTGTAGTAAAACTTAATTCACATATATATGTACACGCGTACATAATGGACAACGATACATCGCCAGTCTTGAATGTTGCGTCTAAAAGTAAAAATAGCGTTCGCCAGAATCGAATACCATATATGGCATAATGCTACACCTGCCCGTTAGCGCGCGCGTCAGTCAGCGCACGTGTCAGTTCGATTTATGGCTTTCATTCACTTTTACTACGACCATATTATGTTTTATTGCGATACGTTCGTAGAGTAGCTGAGTAGTTATACTATTGGTCATAGCTCTTAATTAGAACCGCGCCGCATCAAAAAAATCTATTCACATATCCTTTTATCATCATCTAGCTATCAAGGGAGCTAGGGATCTAGAGAATCTCCAAACATTTCTTATAATTGTTTGTTTCCTGCTGCCGTCTGCAGCTATAGGTACCTTTTTGAATGTTGGCACTTTTTCCTCCCACGGGGCTTGATAACAGATTCGGCCAATTATCCTAAATCTTGGCTTTTTAATCACATTCGTCGCAATAGAAACGGAGCCCCTCAGTTTCAATTTCTTGTTTAACATGCCGTACAGCAAGGATCTACACTGAGTTAGCCACCTAGACACACATTAGTACTACGACACACACCATGTGATCGTCACTCGTCAGAGCTTCAGAGTTCAGACCCCAATAGATGGGGGTGGGCAGTTGAAGTTTTTGGAATTTTAACATGATTATTGATTCGATGAATGCTGTAATATAGGGAGTCCAATCCTGCGTAGAGCTGTAGACAAATTTTGCAATATAACTTCAGTTTAATTGGTCCTTTAGCTTTCTAGATTCTTTCTATTCTACAGGATAGAGCTGCAGTCCGCAGTCATGACTGCAACGATAAGACTTAGTTAGTTGGATGACGCCACGAGCAGTATGCACTGAACCGCGGTATACAACGGTGCTCGGTAGAAACTGTTTCGACGGATAGGAAACGACACGGATAGGAAACAAGACGGATAACTGATGGACGTTTGTGAGAAAGGATAACAACTTATGTTCATCACACCACACACATTCTCAAGTTCCATTCATACACCAACGTACCCGCACTGCACCAAGCACAAACTTCTCATATCTCAACATCTCAGAGCTTCAGAGGTCAGCACCATTTTTATTATTTTAACTACTTGTACCTAATAGCTATACACCTCATCTTTATTTGATTATATTCCGGCATCTTCAAAAAGAAATAATGAAGAACCGTGGTTTATGGTCGATCGTTATCCATTTATGACTTATCATTCAAACAACAGCACTTCATGGTTTAGTAATGTGATTCATGACAGTGTGACACAGTCATACATAGTGCTGCATGTGTATCTTGATAGTGTGACACTGTGTCAAACATAGTGATGCAGTTCATGGTAGTAGATTATAGTGTGACACTGTGTCAAATGTTATATTGTGATGCGGTTCATTGTTGTCAGTAGTTTGGCACTGTCAAAAATAGTGATGCGGTTCATGATAAGATGATAATGAGACACTGTCAAGCATAGTGATGCTGTACATGGTTGTGTGACACTGTCAAAGATAGTGATGCATGTGATTCGTGGTAGTGTGACACTGTTTCAAACAAAGTGCTGCGGTTCATGGTAGTGTGACACTGTGTCAAACATAGTGCTTCAGTTCATGGTGGTGTGACACTGTGTCGAACATAGTGCTGCGGTTCATGGTGGTGTGACACTGTGTCAAACAAAGTGCTGCGGTTCATGGTAGTGTGACACTGTGTCAAACAAAGTTTCGGGGTCCATGGTAGTGTGACACTGTGTCGAACATAGTGCTGCGGTTCATGGTAGTGTGACACTGTGTCGAACATAGTGATGCAGTTCTAGGTAGAGTGACACTGTGTCAAACAAAGTGTTGCGGTCCAGGGTAGTGTGACACTGTGTCAAACATAGTGCTGCGGTTCATGGTAGTGTGACACTGTGTCAAACAAAGTGTTAGGGTCCATGGTAGTGTGACACTGTGTCGAACATAGTGCTGCGGTTCATGGTAGTGTGACACTGTGTCAAACATAGTGCTGCGGTTCATGGTAGTGTGACACTGTGTCAAATGAAGTGCTGCGGTTAATGATAATGTGTCAACCATAGTGCTGTGGTTCATGATAATGTGACACTTGTGTCAAACATAGTGTTGCGGTTCATGGTAGTGTGACACTGTGTCAAACGAAGTGCTGCAGTTAAAGATGATGTGTCAAACATAGTGTTGCGGCTCATGGTAGTGTGACACTGTGTCAAAAATAGTGCTGCGGCTCATGGTAGTGTGACACTGTGTCAAATGAAGTGCTACGGTTAATGATAATGTGTCAACCATAGTGCTGTGGTTCATGATAATGTGACACTTGTGTCAAACATAGTGCTGCGGCTCATGGTAGTGTGACACTGTGTCAAATGAAGTGCTGCGGTTAATGATAATGTGTCAACCATAGTGCTGTGGTTCATGATAATGTGACACTGTGTCAAACATAGTGCTGCAGTTCATGGTAGTGTGACACTGTGTCAAACGAAGTGCTGTGGTTCATGGTAGTGTGACACTGTGTCGAACATAGTGCTGCGGTTCATGGTAGTGTGACACTGTGTCGAACATAGTGCTGCGGTTCATGGTAGTGTGACACTGTGTCAAACGAAGTGCTGCGGTTAAAGATGATGTGTCAAACATAGTGTTGCGGCTCATGGTAGTGTGACACTGTGTCAAAAATAGTGCTGCGGCTCATGGTAGTGTGACACTGTGTCAAATGAAGTGCTAGTACGGTTAATGATAATGTGTCAACCATAGTGCTGTGGTTCATGATAATGTGACACTTGTGTCAAACATAGTGCTGCAGTTCATGGTAGTGTGACACTGTGTCAAACATAGTGCTGTGGTTCATGGTAGTGTGACACTGTGCCAAACATAGTGCTGCCGTTCATGGTAATGTGACACTGTGTCAAACATAGTTCTGAGGTTTGTAGTAGTGTGTAATCTGGGGTTGTGTTGAGAAACACAATTTGTATTTAGCAACATTTGTCGCAATAGTGTGACACAACAAAGTGCTGCGGTTCATGATAGTGTGACACTGTGTCTAACAAAGTGCTCCAGTTCATGGTAGTGTGACAACTGACACTGTGTCAAACATAGTGCTGCGGTTCATGTCAGTGTGACACTGTGCCAAACATAGTGTTGGGGTCCATGGTAGTGTGACACTGTGCCAAACATAGTGCTGCGGTTCATGGCAGTGTGACACTGTCGTGCATCTGGTGCTGTGGACGATTTAGAGATTTGGGTGCTGCCCAATGAAATGTATTTAAGAATATGAAATTAAATCTCAGTTGAAATCTTATATTTCCTTCAACTTTATAGCCATGAAATTGTTATTTGTTATGGGTCTGTGCTGTAAGTGTAACGGCTTCTTGTCAGAAAAAATAAATCTGTGGCAGGGGCAGTTGTAACAAAAATGTACAGATTTTGATCTTGGAAACGGGCACTGGAACGTGAAATGAATGGCAGAGTTCACGAATTCTTCAAACTACCCGCCAAGAAGTGCCCATGACCTCGGGTATTTTCTGCCTAAAACTACTGGCGAATTACCGAGTAATATGGTACTCGAAAGTGCTCAGACAGTGCCTAACAATTGACTCAACCAACTCTACCATCATATATCCATAATTTTAAACCATCAAATCCGGTTAATGGCCAGCCTGCAGCCCGCCCACATGCAATTTTATTCG
Organism: Beroe forskalii; assembly: GCA_011033025.1. NCBI lineage: Eukaryota > Metazoa > Ctenophora > Nuda > Beroida > Beroidae > Beroe > Beroe forskalii. The sequence continues at coordinate 66,173 of WFMF01000048.1, forward strand.
TTTCAAAATTTGTCACGATTTGCCAGATTTATGTACGTTTACCGCACGCGCGATGCTGTAATTGCTTCATCGCGCACGTACGAACATATTCTATACCCATGCGCGGCGTAAAAATATCGCGTAAAGTTTCATCTGACCCTTATTTCACTGAAATAATGGTCAGACAACGTCTGACAAATAAAATACGCTGTTTCATTTTAACTGAGTTCGCAAATCATAGTATTAGTACTGTAGAAATAGAAATTATCCACTTCCAGAACACGTACAGTAAATTAGGATGTTTTCAAATTTCAATCCTAAGCCATATGTGAGCAGATCGCTCCATTGAAAAAGGCCTCGATAAAGACGAGCAAAATTGTGCGCTTTTGAAGGAATTTATATTGAAAGTTGCAGCGTGCGGAGGAAATCCGCACGTCTTTATCGAGGCCTATGTCAATCGAGCGGTCTGCACACATATGCGTAATATTTCAAAATGCGTATTAAGATACTGCTTTTAACTTTCTCATCTTCTCATGAAGACTTCAAGAGGGTGTATGATCATGGTGTATATATTCTCCTGCATGAGCTTGCTGCAAGAGCTTCATAAAATACTGCTTCACAGATTCGGTACAGGCCACCACTATTATGAAAATCAACATTTAACACTGAGATTTGGAAGATATATCTCTTGGGGAGCCGTCACATATTACGTCATCACTTTTTTGCCCATTTTTAAACCCCTCCCCCCCGTCTGTCATCATTTGTCATCATTGGCTAACCCCCTCCCCCATGCCGACGTCAGCATCGACCAAACCCCCCTCCTTTTTCAGAACAAATTTTGATTATTTCAAATTGAAACAACAGACATGAAATATCAATCATGAAAGTGTGGTGTATTTCATATGGTTGAACTCGTTAATAACAAGCAAAAATTGTTATAGACGAACCTCATTCAATAATGACCTTTCACGTGCCCAGTTAGTTTGGAAAAATAGATATCATATTGCAGAAATGAAATGGGTACTCCAAAACAAAATATTGTGAACAAAAAAGTTGGTAATCGTAAATCAAAAATTCAGAATTTTTGCTGACCTTCAGCAAACCTCAAACCCCCTCCCTCCCCCCTGTCATCACCTGTCAGCATTTGAAAACCCCTTCCCCCGGGTCGAGTGATGACGTAATATGTGACGGCTCCCTTGGTAACGGTAACCTATCACTTGAAGGTGATAATGAAACATTGTATAAAAATAAAGTTTGGAGTTGAATTGTTTGACGTGTACCAAATCTGTCAAAAACAATAATACATTGATACGGTTGATGAACGTCAAATAGCCTATATACCTAAGCTAGTATTAATTGACACGATGATACACTGTAGGAAATATGAATTAAATACCTATTAAGGAATCGTTCATGCATTACGTAAATTTTGGGTTCATCTTAAACCCCTAATTCTCATGTTTACAGTTTTAATTATGATACAATCGTTATCATTTGAAACCCCCTACCCCCTACTTGATTAAGCATTAAGCAATATGTGAACGATCCTTAATTGACAACCGTACTTCCTAGAACAGCAGCACTCAGTAAATCGTTAATTCGAATATATATCCATAAATGGCAATTCTTCATTCTACAATTGAAAATGAAGGACTGACCTACAGAGGCGTGATATTAGATTTTTAACTGCATCAAACATTATACAACTACATCGATATTCGTTGGCAAAATCTAAAATGGGGCACAGTACTCATAAATCAAAATGAATATAATTTTAATTTTCTAATAGCAAAATGAGCCCAAGTACAAGACTTGCTTCTTAGATATACTCTTGTTACGAATAGGAGCGATATGCCAACGATCAACAGTACCTGGAAAGCGAGAATATACATCTTAAGTTCACACTAAGAAGTGAACCATAATTATACTCTCTAAAACATAAAATATCTGCTTTTGATACGAGAATTTAATATTACGAACATGTGTTAAGCTTAACATAAAAGTATATAAACATTTGAAACCTGGCCAAATTCCTGGCCCATCCACTGAGCATTTCAAAACAAGACAAGATTCAATATAATATGTCAAATGAACGAATGCTATAAGGGTGCACATATATAAAAGTATAAAATAACTTAAATTATTTGGGACAAAAGCTACCTCTTTTCATCTTCTTTAAAATATTTCGAACCGTAATCAGAATGACCTACGGACGGCTTCAATCGTTTATTTTCGCGACTATACATTTCATCTGAATACTGACTGGAATACTGGTATTTCTTTACTGAGGAGGCGTTGGGATCGTACATCTTTAAGATTGACTGAGAAACATTCAAGTTATTTGGCGGAACGAATCCTGCTAACAATGATTGGCATCAAATTCAACAAGGAAATTTGAATGACGGATGCATCTTTGACCAAGTATAAGCAAGCGAAGAAGGTTAAAAATCAGTTTTTCGCACATAACTCATTTTGTGAGCGTTTTAGAGCATATGTTTGTTCACAAGTTGTATATAAACATGATCATTGCGCTTCTTTTGAGCTATGAAAGAACTCGGTGAGACCTTCCTGGACTGAGTTACGGAAAATTGCCTCGGCTTTGGCCTGCGTATGCCCAAAAATCAGTTTTTCGCCCATAACTCGTATTTTGAGCATCTAAGGCCTTGTTTTTGTTGACAATTGTATATAAACATGGCAATTGCGTTTCGTTTGAGCCCAAAACGAAGTCTCTACGACCTTCAGAAGCAAAGTTATGGGTGCAGGCCCTTATGCGCCTGGGTGGAAAAATGGGCGTGGCCCTAGCACCCCCCATGACGTCGATTCATCGAAGGGCAGCAACTTTTTTCGATTGAGCATAGTTGGAACTACTAAAAACTGTTGAGCAACTTTGTCCACTCGAATGTTGCATACTGACTTTGGCTGGGCTACTCTAGTATCATCCATGGTGCCATGAAGTTGAAAAAGGCCCAAAAATGTATTTTCTCTTGCATATTTCTCTTATTCCTCAGAGTAAGTCGGTGGCTCATGCCTGATTGTGGATTATTTGCCGTAGCGAATAAAATAAAATCTCTGACAAGCAAACCTCACTCCCGCAGAATGTGACGTCCCCGAAACTCCGCAAGCGGCTGGGTATCGGGAGTGTGAAGGGTAAGAACAAGAGTTCGGCAGCTGCTGCAGCGCAGCAACTCACTGACGTCAGGGACTACACTAACGTCTTGGGGGTCATAGATTCGTACAGTCTGTGCAGCAGACACGTCATGTACGGGGAGCCGGTGACGTCATAGGGGGTGGAATTTGTAATCACAAACCCGCCCAGTGAGTTGTGGACAGGTACTGGAAATATTGAATAAGATGGCTAAAACTGTTAAACCAATAGGTGTTCTGAGTGCGCTTCAAGGTTATTACCCATTTTCTATCATTTCAGTAGTACGTGATTATAAATTTCAGCCGATGAAGTCTTTCGGATCATTATGATATCTTTTCTTAATCTTTATCGAATGAATGATGAATTATGTTCATTTTAAATATCTTTAGATTTTGATTGATCATTGACGTTTGGTGCTATCATATTTGATAAGGTCAGAAATTACAAATAAATAGTTATCAGTCCCAATATGAATATCACCTCCCCCATATTATGTTTGTATTATAAATATAATATAACCGATAATCATGACAGGAATTTTTTGTAATTTCATCTTCAACTTTATTTGAAATCTTGAAAACTTTCTATAACTGTGTACAACTACAAACTATAAAAGTACAGAACATTAAATTTAAATTTAATGAAATCTTACGTTATGATTTAAAGATTGCATCCATTTTATCGATCAATTCGATCACTATAATTGATCTTTATTTGTCCATCGTTGATTTATGATTATGATAGACCCTTCCGAGCGTTGTCAGACGTTGTCTGACCATTATTTCAGTGAAATAAGGGTCAGATGAAACTTTACGCGATATTCTTACGCCGCGCATGGGTATAGAATATGTTCGTACGTGCGCGATGAAGCAATTACAGCATCGCGCGTGCGGTAAACGTACATAAATCTGGCAAATCGTGACAAATTTTGAAACGAATAAAATTGCATGTGGGCGGGCTGCAGGCTGGCCATTAACCGGATTTGATGGTTTAAAATTATGGATATATGATGGTTGAGTCAATTGTTAGGCACTGTCTGAGCACTTTCGAGTACCATATTACTCGGTAATTCGCCAGTAGTTTTAGGCAGAAAATACCCGAGGTCATGGGCACTTCTTGGCGGGTGGTTTGAAGAATTCGTGAACTCTGCCATTCATTTCACGTTCCAGTGCCCGTTTCCAAGATCAAAATCTGTAAATTTTCGTTACAACTACCCCTGCCACAGATTTATTTTTTCTGACAAGAAGCCGTTACACTTACAGCACAGACCCATAACAAATAACAATTTCATGGCTATAAAGTTGAAGGAAATATAAGATTTCAACTGAGATTTAATTTCATATTCTTAAATACATTTCATTGGGCAGCACCCAAATCTCTAAATCGTCCACAGCACCAGATGCACGACAGTGTCACACTGCCATGAACCGCAGCACTATGTTTGACACAGTGTCACACTATCATGAACCACAGCACTATGGTTGACACAGTGTCACACTATCATGAACCGCAGCACTATGTTTGACACAGTGTCACACTATCATGAACCGCAGCACTATGTTTGACACAGTGTCACACTATCATGAACCGCAGCACTTTGTTGTGTCACACTATTGCGACAAATGTTGCTAAATACAAATTGTGTTTCTCAACACAACCCCAGATTACACACTACTACAAACCTCAGAACTATGTTTGACACAGTGTCACATTACCATGAACGGCAGCACTATGTTTGGCACAGTGTCACACTACCATGAACCACGGCACTATTTTTGGCACAGTGTCACACTACCATGAGCCGCAGCAATTTTGTTTGACACAGTGTCACACTACCATGAACCACAGCACTTCGTTTGACACAGTGTCACACTACCATGAACCGCAGCACTATGTTTGACACAGTGTCACACTACCATGAACCGCAGCACTATGTTTGACACAGTGTCACACTACCATGGACCGCAGCACTTTGTTTGACACAGTGTCACACTACCATGAACTGCAGCACTTTGTTTGAAACAGTGTCACACTACCATGAACTGCAGCACTATGTTTGACAAAGTGTCACACTACCATGGACCGCAGCACTTTGTTTGACACAGTGTCACACTACCATGAACTGCAGCACTATGTTTGCGACACAAGTGTCACATTATCATGAACCACAGCACTATGGTTGACACATTATCATTAACCGTAGCACTATGTTCGACACTGTGTCACACTATCATGAATTGCATCACTATGTTTGACACAGTGTCACGCTACCATGAACCGTAGCACTTTGTTTGACACAGTGTCACACTACCATGAACCGCAGCACTATGTTTGACACAGTGTCACACTACCATGGACCGCAGCACTTCGTTTGACACAGTGTCACACTACCATGAACCGCAGCACTATGTTTGACACAGTGTCACACTACCATGAACTGTAGCACTTTGTTTGACACAGTGTCACACCACCATGAACCGCAGCACTATGTTTGCAACACAAGTGTCACATTATCATGAACTGCAGCACTATGTTTGCGACACAAGTGTCACATTATCATGAACCACAGCACTATGGTTGACACATTATCATTAACCGTAGCACTATGTTCGACACTGTGTCACACTATCATGAATTGCATCACTATGTTTGACACAGTGTCACGCTACCATGAACCGTAGCACTTTGTTTGACACAGTGTCACGCTACCATGAACCGTAACACTTTGTTTGACACAGTGTCACACTACCATGAACCGCAGCAATTTTGTTTGACACAGTGTCACACTACCATGAACCACAGCACTTCGTTTGACACAGTGTCACACTACCATGAACCGCAGCACTATGTTTGACACAGTGTCACACTACCATGAACTGCAGCACTATGTTTGACACAGTGTCACACTACCATGAACTGCAGCACTTTGTTTGAAACAGTGTCACACTACCATGAACTGCATCACTATGTTTGACACAGTGTCACACTACCATGGACCGCAGCACTATGTTTGACACAGTGTCACACTACCATGAACTGCAGCACTATGTTTGCGACACAAGTGTCACATTATCATGAACCACAGCACTATGGTTGACACATTATCATTAACCGTAGCACTATGTTCGACACTGTGTCACACTATCATGAATTGCATCACTATGTTTGACACAGTGTCACGCTACCATGAACCGTAGCACTTCGTTTGACACAGTGTCACACTACAATGGACCGCAGCACTATGTTTGACACAGTGTCACACAACCATGAACCGCAGCACTTCGTTTGACACAGTGTCACACTACCATGAACCGCAGCACTATGTTTGACACAGTGTCACACTACCATGAACTGCAGCACTTTGTTTGACACAGTGTCACACCACCATGAACCGCAGCACTATGTTTGCGACACAAGTGTCACATTATCATGAACTGCAGCACTATGTTTGCGACACAAGTGTCACATTATCATGAACCACAGCACTATGGTTGACACATTATCATTAACCGTAGCACTATTATATATATGTTCGACACTGTGTCACACTATCATGAATTGCATCACTATGTTTGACACAGTGACACATTATCATTAACCGCAGCACTTTGTTTGACACAGTGTCACGCTACCATGAACCGCAGCACTTTGTTTGACACACTCACAGTGTCACACTACCATGAACCGCAGCACTTTGCTTGACACAGTGTCACACCACCATGAACCGAAGCACTATGTTTGACACAGTGTCACACCACCATGGTTTCAAGCACTATATTTTGACACAGTGTCACACTACCACGAACCGCAGCACTATGTTTGACACAGTGTCACACTACCATGAACCGCAGCACTTTGTTTGACACAGTGTCACACTACCACGAATCACATGCATCACTATCTTTGACACAGTGTCACACAAACCATGTACAAGCATCACTATGCTTGACAGTGTCTCATTATCATCTTCTCATGAACCGCATCACTATTTTTGACAGTGCCAAACTACTGACAACAATGAACCGCATCACAATATAACATTTGACACAGTGTCACACTACCATGGACCGCAGCACTTTGTTTGACACAGTGTCACACTACCATGAACCGCAGCACTTTGTTTGACACAGTGTCACACCACCATGAACCGAAGCACTATGTTTGACACAGTGTCACACTACCATGAACCGCAGCACTTTGTTTGAAACAGTGTCACACTACCACGAATCACATGCATCACTATCTTTGACAGTGTCACACAACCATGTACAGCATCACTATGCTTGACAGTGTCTCATTATCATCTTATCATGAACCGCATCACTATTTTTGACAGTGCCAAACTACTGACAACAATGAACCGCATCACAATATAACATTTGACACAGTGTCACACTACCATGGACCGCAGCACTTCGTTTGACACAGTGTCACACTACCATGAACCGCAGCACTTTGTTTGACACAGTGTCACACTACCATGAACCGCAGCACTATGTTTGACACAGTGTCACACTACCATGAACCGCAGCACTTTGTTTGAAACAGTGTCACACTACCACGAATCACATGCATCACTATCTTTGACAGTGTCACACAACCATGTACAACATCACTATGCTTGACACTGACAGTGTCTCATTATCATCTTATCATGAACCGCATCACTATTTTTGACAGTGCCAAACTACTGACAACAATGAACCGCATCACAATATAACATTTGACACAGTGTCACACTACCATGAACTGCAGCACTATGTTTGACACAGTGTCACACTACCATGAACTGCAGCACTATGTTTGCGACACAAGTGTCACATTATCATGAACCACAGCACTATGGTTGACACATTATCATTAACCGTAGCACTATGTTCGACACTGTGTCACACTATCATGAATTGCATCACTATTTTTGACACAGTGTCACACCACCATGAACCGTAGCACTATGTTTGACAAAGTGTCACACTACCATGGACCGCAGCACTTTGTTTGACACAGTGTCACACTACCATGAGCTGCAGCACTATGTTTGCGACACAAGTGTCACATTATCATGGACCACAGCACTCAGGTTGACACATTATCATTAACCGCAGCACTATGTTCGACACAGTGTCACACTACCATGAACCGCAGCACTATGTTTGACACAGTGTCACACCACCATGAACCGAAGCACTATGTTTGACACAGTGTCACACTACCATGAACCGTAACACTTTGTTTGAAACAGTGTCACACTACTACGAATCACATGCATCACTATCTTTGACAGTGTCACACAACCATGTACAGCATCATTATGCTTGACAGTGTCTCATTATCATCTTATCATGAACCGCATCAACAATGAACCGCATCACAATATAACATTTGACACAGTGTCACACTATAATCTACTACCATGAACTGCATCACTATGTTTGACACAGTGTCACACTATCAAGATACACATGCAGCACTATGTATGACTGTGTCACACTGTCATGAATCACATTACTAAACCATGAAGTGCTGTTTTTTGAATGATAAGGCATAAATGGATTAGGTGCATGAAACGTTCGTCGGTCGATCGAATGGAATTGGTCGATCGATCAACTTCATTTGATCGATTGATGTGTTTTCAATAGAAAATCTTTAAGCTAGTAGGGAAACAACTAAATATTGCTCATTTAAACACGATTCAAGTCAACAGGGAGCATTAAAACACATCATTAGTTGAAATGGAGTTGATCGATCGACCAATTCCATTCGATCGACCGACGAACGTTACGGGCGCCTAACGATCGACCATAAACCACGGTTCTTCATTATTTTTTTGAAGATGCCGGAATATAATCAAATAAAGATGAGGTGTATAGCTATTAGGTACAAGTAGTTAAAATAATAAAAATGGTGCTGACCTCTGAGATGTTGAGATATGAGAAGTTTGTGCTTGGTGCAGTGCGGGTACGTTGGTGTATGAATGAAACTTGAGAATGTGTGTGGTGTGATAAACATAAGTTGTTATCCTTTCTCACAAACGTCCATCAGTAAATCAGTTATCCGTCTTGTTTCCTATCCGTGTTGTTTCCTATCCGTCGAAACAGTTTCTACCGAGCACCGTTGTATACCGCGGTTCAGTGCATACTGCTCGTGGCGTCATCCAACTAACTACGTCTTATCGTTGCAGTCATGACTGCGGACTGCAGCTCTATCCTGTAGAATAGAAAGAATCTAGAAAGCTAAAGGACCAATTAAACTGAAGTTATATTGCAAATGTTGTCTACAGCTCTACAGGATTGGACTCCCTATATTACAGCATTCATCGAATCATGTTGAAATTCCAAAAACTTCAACTGCCCTCCCCCATCTATTGGCGTCTGAACTCTGACAAGTGACGATCACATGGTGTGTGTCGTAATGTGTGTCTAAGTGGCTAACTCAGTGTAGATCCTTGCTGTACGGCATGTTAAACAAGGAATTGAAACTGAGGGGCTCCGTTTCTATTGCGACGAATGTGATTATACAGCCAAGATTTAGGATAATTGGCCGAATCTGTTATCAAGCCCCGTGGGAGGAAAAAGTGCCAACATTCAAAAAGGTACCTATAGCTGCAGACGGCAGCAGGAAACAAACAACTATAAGAAATGTTTGGAGATTCTCTAGATCCCTAGCTCCCTTGATGATAAAAGGATACGTGAATAGATTTTTTTGATGCGGCGCGGTTGTAATTAAGAGCTATGACCAATAGTATAACTACTCAGCTACTCTACGAACGTATCGCAATAAAACATAATATGGTCGTAGTAAAAGTGAATGAAAGCCATAAATCGAACTGACACGTGCGCTGACTGACGCGCGCGCTAACGGGCAGGTGTAGCATTATGCCATATATGGTATTCGATTCTGGCGAACGCTATTTTTAGACGCAACATTCAAGACTGGCGATGTATCGTTGTCCATTATGTACGCGTGTACATATATATGTGAATTAAGTTTTACTACAAATGAATAATAACTTTCATCGGTCTTTAGGCATGATATTAGGGTACACTCGGAAAGGGGAACGGACATTTCATCTCAGGACGTACTTCATCTCAGGACACTTTATCTCGCAATATGTCAGCTCTACGCAAAGGTAAGGGTCTGGGTTAGGTCCAAGGTTAGGGTTTGGGTTAGGGTCAGGGTTAGGGTTTGGGTTAGGGTTATGGTTAGGGTCAGGACAGGGAGATGAAATGTCCTGAGATGAAATTTCGTGAGATGAGATGTCACCACGGCTGATCATGACGGCCATAAAGCTATAAAGTGATGAAACATTTCGGAATTGAATTTTCGAGACCAATGGTCCGCATAAGATTGGATTCCAACTTTGCAGTGTTAACCAGCATTTGTTAACATAGCATTTTGTGCTTTTGAGCAATTTGATTTTTAATTATGCAGGATATAGATGCTCTACAATATGGCCAATTTAACACCTTCTTGGGCATGAAAGTTAGTTAATTTGAAGTTCCATTACACTATTAAGGGCGTATTCTGGCCATCGAGGTCCAAGTCTAAAAAACTTCATGGACGTTGGTGGACGACCGGGAAGGATTTCTTGTACGATTTAAAGATCTGCAGTAAACTCCATATGACTCATGATAAAGAGCATGCCTCTAGTGAAAATTTGAAATTTCAAGCAGAATATGCGGTTAGGGGCTATCATATACGTGAAAACCGATCCCGTCAACAGTTACTTTAGAAAATTGTCTGTGACAATCTTTTTTGAACACGATATCATGATGCTATGGATTAGTACTAATATTAATAATAGTAGGATAATAGGATCTGCATAATATATATTATCCAAGCGGGTAAATTAAAGCGGGTCCAAGCGGGTAAATTAACACTGAACGGCTGAAGAACGGTCAACGAAAGCTGAAGAAAGTCAAAAAGGAAATGTAAATTAGACGGATAAATTAGACATATAGATAGGTAGTTTGTAAATATGTAAAAGTGTGAATTACCTGGAATCCATTGGCGTCCTATAGTCGATGCCAGTGATCAGTTCCAACACTGGGATCAGCAGCTGTGACTTCAGAGTTTCAGGAAACAAAGCTGCTCCACTCACGCCACTCTGAAGCTCCCAGAGATCTTCTTGCTTCAGAGTGGCGTCTCCCCTTCATTCTTTCATAGGAGTTTTAGCCGGACACAGCAGGAGTGAAGCCTGGGAAATTAGGAAATTAAGACTCGATTGAACTAATATTGATTGAAAATAATGAAATAAAGCGATCATTAGCTTGAAAAAATCGAACGAAAATGTTTATTATATATTTCCTACATTATTGCGACAGACACACAGAACACATGTAATTATTTATACCTAAAGACTGAAAGCTTAATACAGCAACATGCCTTATAACATCTCAACATGAAAGTGACGTCAAATAGCAAGATCCTGGGAATTGGAAAAAATAGCAATCCGTACTTTAAATTGACAGTTATACTCAGTTATACGGTAGGTATAGCATAGGTATGCGGGTCTTTTCCATTCTGACGGACACAGAAATCGACCTGCATAACAGGTCAATCGTCCGATTATAGGGTTGGGAGAGCAACTCTATTTTATAACCGCAAGAGCGTTTTTAAATTGAAACCTCAAATGATTAATTCGTGTATTTGACAAAATTATCATTTGAGAATATTATAATCTAACTTCAGTTGATCGATCGAATTAAAATCACGCGATCGATCAATTTTGTCGATAGATCAACTTAATTTGATCTATCTATGGGTATAAATGATTTGGGAATTTCTCAATTGACGATATAACTACCATTTTGTCTATTATGAACAACTGGAGTACTTTGGGTATTGGTGATTCATATATAAAGTGGCTGATAGATCAATTTATTCTGTTCGTTCGACCTGTTATGCAGGCACCTTACGGAGGCTCGATTTCATCTTTCAAATTTATATTTCATATGGGTTATGGCCATGCCAAGAATCACATCGCCTGAAGTATAATATACTCACGGTCATTGTAATGATTCGACGAAGTTGACTGCACTAACAACAGATCATGAGATCTTGGGGTTCGGGTTGAAGATCCTCGGTGAAGTATTTTCAATTTATTTGACTCGAAGTTCATGGCACATGCTGAGAAATTCAAAAATGAAAGCACTTCATCTTCATTGAAAAACAATAATGTACACAAATGAACGTGATATATTGAGTATGGCAATCAAAGCATGAAACCGAAAAAGGTGAAAAGAATTGATGAAGATAATTACGAAATCCTAAGACACACAACTAACCACCAATCACCAACAAAATTATGAATTTTGACTGTCAGAGAAATTTCGCGGAGCTTATATAGTAGTACAAAATCGCGTTGGATAAGCTTCGTCGATGACTATTTCCAGGTAGTGCGCGGCGTAAAATGGTGCTAGTAATAAGCGAGGGGGACCGGCTGGTCCCCCTCGCTTATTACTAGCACAAGTTTCATCTGACCCCTTTCCGCGCGCTTCGCGCGCGCGCCCGCCGAAGGCGAAGGGGTCAGACAACGTCTGACAATCCGAGCGCCGTTGTCTGACCCCTTCTTCCTAAGCCCGCATAGGTGTGTGTACGCGCCGCGCGCTTCCCTACGGAAACGCGCCGCACGGCGCGAGCCACACAGGGATATACGTGTTTAGCAAGACCCCTTCACCTTCGGCGGGCGCGCGCGTCCACCGAAGGCAGACCCTCTCGAGAATCAGTGCCGCGCGCGCGGCGCTGATTCTCATCGGTGCGCCATGGCCAGCCGCTTCGTGCTGGTGTCAGCGGGTCATACATCTGCATCGTATGACGAGAGCGCCGCGCGCGCGTTTGCTAAACACGTATATTCCTGTGGCTTACGCGCGGCGCACTTCTCCGTAGAAAGCTTCAAGCTAAGCGCGCGGCCCGGCGCGTACACACACCTATGCGGGCTTAGAAGTACCTTCCTAAGCCCGCATAGGTGTGCGTACGCGCGCCGCGCGCTACCCTACGGGAAGCGCGCCGCGCAACGCAGACAGGGATATACGTGTTTAGCAAAGAAGTATAGAAACGCGCGCGTAAAACTTAAAAACTAGGATCCGGTTACGGCAAACACATTGCTTAACCAGAGCCTTGCTAAACACGTAAATCTCTGTGTGGCTCGCGCGGCGCGGGCGCGCTTCCCCAGTGTGTCCCGTAGGGAAGCGCGCGGCGCGTACACACGCGTCACACACCTATGCGGGCTTAGGAAACCAGAGCCTTGCTAAACACGTAAAAAAATCCCTGTTTGCGTTGGCCGTTGAGATTTTTTGATAAAGCCAGTTGTAATTCTTCAAACTTTTTTACTGGTTAACACCTAAAACTTTGTAGTGGAGACGCTTAGGGACATAAAAAGCAAAATGTAAATTTTTTTCTAAAATCGACAATTTTGGAACCAAAAGAAAGCTCTCGTTGAGTAGATTACGAGATCGACTAGACGCAAGCGTGATTCCTTTTCTATGAGTCACAATACCTTCCGAAAGGTTTTCACACTTTTGCCCATAACTCGTGATGCTTTCGGCCAATCGTAAAAACTTTGATACCTACGGAAGCAGAATTTTAAGCGGAATCCGATGCAATTCTCAAATTTATGATTAGACGCTAATTTGTTATCGTTATCGCCGATTTAAAATATCGACGCGCATTCATACAATGCTGACAAAATGTGAAGACCTCTTAAGAGCTGCGTCGTTTGGCGCGCGCGTTCGGCGCCACTTTATTGATTTTGTGACATGCGCGTTACAAATTTTACGAGTTGAGTGACGAAGGTAGTTTCAGCACATGCATGATTGCGGGGATAATAAACGTGGAAAACACCACGGAGAAGTCACAGATAAGGAAAAGGAATAATATTGTGCATCATTGTACTGTACAACGTGAGAACATTAGTACAATGTAATCCAGCCATTAGTTCCCACTTGCCAGGGATGGTGGCAACAGAATTTGAATGAGGAGTGGTAGTTTGAATACGCTTCATGGCAATTAGAAGGAGAATAATAAGCTTTATTTTGATTTGATCAAAACAATTCAAATAATGATAAAATGAGAAGCAATATCACAATTCACAATAGGTACTATCAAAGTATTCCTATCATTAATCTGCGCGGCTCTTTCGACCACTCTTATATACTACCCTTATTGACGACCCTTATTGACCGATGAGCACACATCATATACATTATATGATCTATGTATATTTAAATTTCGATATCAAAACAAATAATACTTTTTGATTATCTAAGGATCAATCATCATGTATGTATGATAATCAGCCGAAATAAACTGGTTAAAAGAGTAGTCAAACTGGGAGGTATGTGGTGACTGGTGTTGCTGGGGAGTAAAACATTGTTTCATATGATAGATTACGATAAAAAGCAGTACAAAAAGCAGTACAAAAAGCAGTACAAAAAGCAGAACAAAAAGCAGAACGAAAAGCATTACGAAAAGCAGTACAAAAAGCAGCAAATTATTCAACCGATTACGACCCTTTTCTATACGGTTTTACTTTTATGAATTTTCTGTATTGTATAATTCAAAGTGTTGCTCGAGTGAGCTAATGTATACGTAAATCATGAATTGTATTTACTTTTTACCTCGTGCCTGTACTTTGTAAGTAATTCATCTCACGGCCTCACCCGATACCACAAGCAGCGTTTTGAAATTTTGACGGTATTTCAACATGCGCCATAATCGATGATTATAAGTAAACACTGTCTGGCGTGTAGCACACTATGAACAAATAAGGGACCGAAGTCTCAGTTCGTTGAAATCCTCAAGACGTAGATGTGATATCTCCTGTATACTCCCTTATGTATACTCCCTTGAAGATGTAGAATGTAGATCATGGCAGATGGCATGGTTTCGAGTGGAGCTATTTCAAGAAGTTGTCCAAAAAGTTCCTATTGGCCCGTCTTCCTTTGAATGGGGCAATATAACTGAATCGTACCAGCTGCTAGTCCTTCCTGAATGAGGGATGAGAAGTTTGGTAGGGTGTGGCTGTAGCTGTGTATCTACAGATAATCATATTCATATCTCAGATAATCGGAAATAAACTTTAAAATGAACCTTTCAGCAGATTTACGCATAGTATTTAAAATCCCTTCAATAGGCACCAGTGTACCGTTCGTTAGATTATATACACGGCCGTGTTGTTTTCGCGCGTGCTGCATACGTATAACCATCACTGATGGAGTTACGAAACCAGAGATGGAGTAATATAAACACGCGCGAAAGTCTCTCTCTGAAAACTCCATCAGTAGATTTCAAAAGTCCATCAGTAGATTTCGAAAGTCCATCTCTAGATTTATATTCGGATTCTGACACGCTGAGTTACCGAATGTTACAAAACTTAATCAGACATGATTACACTGTTTATTTACCCTGTTTATCTACCCTGTTTATTTACCCTTTTTATTTACCCTGTTTATTTACCCTGTTTAGTGTTTATTTACCTTTATTTACCCTGTTTTACCTGACCCGTTTACTGTATTAAGCAAATGTATACATGCACAAAAACGAACACCAAATACCAATCAGCACAACACATTGTAATTACTGTGTACATTTGCAAACCGTTATATGCTAGACAAGTAAGTCACGTGACGTCTGCTCGTAACACAGGTATAGAATAGAATGTGGCTGCTATACATTTTTGAGTGTAATTGCAATTGCAAATGTCGATGTACACCGTCCATGAGTGGTACCTAGATCTTTCGTTCTCAATTCTGATATTGTACACTTTGTTTGGTCGGTCCTTCAGTGTTCACATTCCGATGTATTGGTCTGTGCTGATGATTTACACATTACCAATCATGTTGTACTTGTACAATTATCATTCAAATGTGAATGGATTCTTGAGAATGTGAGAAAGTGTGTGTCATTAATATTCACTTCGTGATTGTATCTTTTCGATTTGTTTGTACCATTGATTTTGCAAAAGTTTATGGAAATGAACGTTTTGATGGAATCTATGTTCTTATGTTGATTGCTGCCTCTTCAAAAACGCTTCAAAATACCAAAGTCAATGCACAAATATGAAGCATAATATAAATAATTCATAAGGTGTACTGCTAGGGTCTAAATCTGTCCAAATTAAACTTACTTCGAATCGGCCGTGTATATACTATATAACCACGCGCCAAGAGAGAGACTTTTGATCTTCACATATAGCACTCACTGGCGTTCGTACTATATGAGCAATTAGACACTCACTGCGTTCGCGCCTAATTGTAATTCACCACGCTGCGCGTGGCGAATTGCAAAAGTCCCTCTCTAGTCGCGTGGTTATATAGTCTATAACGCACTGCAGTGCCAAAATCCCGATTTATCACGCACTGTAGTTCATAAAAATTTACTATGGTAAGTGGAACAGTACGTTATGACGAAGGGGTATCTTGGACTAAGTGCACTGTGCAAGACAGTAAGACAGGAGGTCGGGTGTGTGCGTGGTGTTTGGGCATTGGCGAAATCATTTAATCCACAATACTAACTGAGGTGGCCACCTTACGGGAAATCATATTGACTTGGTCAAAATTGCAAATTTTTCCATATTTACGTTATAATATCGTTAGTTCATGGGACAAACTGCAGTTGTATGCTAATTTTGAGATGGGTTCCTACAAAAAATGATAAAATTCAGTTATTACATGGGACAATCTACAGCGTCCTATGCTCATTTTGGGTGGGTACCTTCAAATAGTGGTAAATATCAGTTAGTATATGGGAAAATCTGCCGCTCGGGTAGGTTTCTATGCTAATTTTGGGGTGAGTCTCTTCAAATGATTTCAAATATCACTTAGTATTTCGAAAATTGGGCAAAAATCACAATGTGGTGTTATGGGCTTGTCTAGTATTTGAGCTTTTGTAATCAAGAGCAGCTTTAGAGTGAAATCTGCGGTCTGTCATCCAGTGTTTATTTTGACACCACTCCCTCCAATAGTAAGGTCACGTTTTGAAAAAACACTAGGGCAATGGGCATAATGGTTTTGTTATCAACTGTAGTTTGAAAAAAAAACTGGATGTTTCTTAACTGAATGATCGGATCACCGCATACTGATACTGATTAATGATGATTTAAATAACCATCATCAATCAGTACTTTTTGGAAAAGGTTTATGCACAATGGAAAACTTGAAACTGCATAAACCTTGTTAGACGTTGCACCATAAATTATTATGCACGGTTAAACCAGTTGTGCCTTCATATCACAATTAATAAAAAATGAAAATAATTATATTTTAAGATTTTACAAGCAAGGTCGGCGCATAATTCAGTTTAATAACTCGTAGGTACGTTTGTACTTTAATAAGTACAAACGTCTGCAATAAAACCTCGGCCTTCGACCTCGGTTTCTAATGCGATATTACACACTCGGGCCTCCGGCCTGAGTATCACTGAGTTTGCACTTTTAAGTTTTAATCGTTACTAAACCCTTCATTATTAGCTTTATATTACCTACCTTAGGAGGTGTATTTATATGGAGTAAAATTTTGGTTTTTACAAATTTGGTAGGTTGTAATTTGGGGATCTTTCTCAAGTCATTACTCTAGTAAACATATGATAATGACGTTATTTTGAACTGTCATGGGGGGTAAAAATATGGGGATTTTTCCGAAAAATCTCCAAATTACAACCTTCATATAAATACACCTCCTAAGGTATATAGGTACTGATTTTAAACTTTTACATCTGCTTCTTCATGGTTCTTCTGAACAGATAGGGAACAGTGAAAGATGCAATAATACCTATAACATCAAGATTCAAGAGGCGTATACACTATACAGTATACAATATACATCGCTTCAGGGCGCGGCAACTGCCTGCTGTGTAAAAATACTGAAGGTATTGCGTATATAGATAGACTCCGGTCTTACCTGGCTACTTGCCAAAGATCGTTTACACCTGTCGCGAACTATGCTGTCCAATTCAAGTGCTCTCTACAAGCTCTATACACCATCCTGCAAGACAAAGAAAGAGTTGATTTGAAATTTTGAACAGTATTGGGAATAGACATTTGACTTCATGACACTTCATCTTCTCAAAAGTTAGGGTCACTGACAGGGCAGAGAGATAAAGTGGCATGAAGTCAATTGTCATGTAATACTAATGAAAAGTTTGGTTCCTGTGGGGATTCTTCAGCAAGAAATAAACTGAACTGAAAAAGATAAAATATACAATTAGAAATAGCGTTAAGGGATCGTTCACATATTACGTAATCATCTAGGGGAGGGGTTTCAAATGATTACGTTTGATTACGGGGAGGGTTTTGATTACGTAATCAAAATATCCAAATTTCGACACAATTTTTGAATTTTTTGCCAAAAATTCTCGGTACTTTTCGGCAAAATCTTCAGAAAATCTCAAAATAACATTTTAAGCAAATTTTTTCAAATCTTTCCTCGATATTTTCATCAAAATTTTCAAAATGGAAACCTTATCAATATTAAAGTATTTACTCCTTTAATTTTCCTCATTGTGTACTCAACTAGGTTGGGGGGGGGTAAGCCATTTACGTAATATTCTCCTCAAGAGGAGGGGGTTGGGCTTTGATAACGTTTGATTACGAGGGAGGGAGGGGTTGAAAATGGCCAAAAATTGATTACATGTAATATGTGAACGATCTCTAATGTCGCCCGCATTTTGATTGATCATGATCAATGATCATAATGATACTGAGTTTCAGTAAATTATAAATGTAACAGGTGGGGAACGGATTTTTCAACTCCTACCACGCATACGATAGGGTCTGGGCAAGTTTATATGGTCACGACAGAGAGAAAGATGAGATAGTAAGATGTGAGATGAAAGTCAAATATTAAATAATTTCGTGAACCCAATTTGCAATTGCAAATAAAGATAGGTGCCAAAGCATCGCTTCATGACGCATCACGTATTTGCTTACCTCAAGCTCTCCGAAGACTGAGGTGCAGGATCCCATCCTGCACCTTTCTACTTTCTGCTGGTATTCTCAGCCTGCCAGATTACCTACCAACCTAACTCTACCTTCTGCTGCTTCTCAGCCTGACAGATTTCCTCCTAACCAAGCTTTACTTTGTGCTGCTTCTCATCCTACCAGATTTTCTACCAACCTTACCCTACCTTCTGCTGCTTGTCAGCCTGTAAGATTTCCTATCAACCTTACTCTACCTTCTGAGCACCACTTGTCAGCTTGACACCTGCCAGATTTCCTACTAACCTTAATAGGTACTCTACCTTCTGCTGTTGTCTGTTTGTCAGCCTGTAAGATTTCTTACCAACCATACTCTACCTTCTCCTACATCTCAGCCTGCCAGTGTCTCTACCAATCTTAGAAAACCTACCTTCTGTTACTTCTCAGCCTGCAAGGTTTCCTAAACTTTACTCTACTTTCTGCTGGTATTCTCAGCCTGCCAGATTACCTACCAACCTAACTCTACCTTCTGCTGCTTCTCAGCCTGACAGATTTCCTCCTAACCAAGCTTTACTTTGTGCTGCTTCTCATCCTACCAGATTTTCTACCAACCTTACCCTACCTTCTGCTGCTTGTCAGCCGGTAAGATTTCCTATCAACCTTACTCTACCTTCTGAGCACCACTTGTCAGCTTGACACCTGCCAGATTTCCTACTAACCTTAATATGTACTCTACCTTCTGCTGTTGTCTGTTTGTCAGCCTGTAAGATTTCTTACCAACCATACTCTACCTTCTCCTACATCTCAGCCTGCCAGTGTCTCTACCAATCTTAGAAAACCTACCTTCTGTTACTTCTCAGCCTGCAAGGTACAGGTTTCCTAAACTTTACTCTACTTTCTGCTGGTATTCTCAGCCTGCCAGATTACCTACCAACCTAACTCTACCTTCTGCTTCTCAGCCTGACAGATTTCCTCCTAACCAAGCTTTACTTTGTGCTGCTTCTCATCCTACCAGATTTTCTACCAACCTTACCCTACCTTCTGCTGCTTGTCAGCCGGTAAGATTTCCTATCAACCTTACTCTACCTTCTGAGCACCACTTGTCAGCTTGACACCTGCCAGATTTCCTACTAACCTTAATAGGTACTCTACCTTCTGCTGTTGTCTGTTTGTCAGCCTGTAAGATTTCTTACCAACCATACTCTACCTTCTCCTACATCTCAGCCTGCCAGTGTCTCTACCAATCTTAGAAAACCTACTTTCTGTTGCTTCTCAGCCTGCAAGGTTTCCTAAACTTTGCTCTACTTTCTGCTGGTATTCTCAGCCTGCCAGATTTCCTACAAACCTTACTATACCTTGTGCAGCTTTCCAGCCTTTCAGAGTTCCTATCAACCTTACTAAGTTACTATGCCTTCCACTGCTTCTCCGCCTGCCATATTTCCTACTGGCCGATTTTGAGCAGTGCAACTGTCTCAACTTCTCAACACTATAACACCCCCGGAACGCGAGGTACCGCAGCTGCTAGTACTTTGTGCGCAGTTTTGGGAAACGCAGCAATTTTGCAACGATATTGCCCCATTTCATATACTAAACGTAGGATAGAGTAGTTTTTAATATGGCCATTCGATAGAGCACAGCACAGGGAGTTCAGTGGTGTAAAGATCATTGGAATACGACTTACATGACAGAAGTTATGATCAATAACACCTCGCAGCAGAAAACGAGGTTTTCAAGTAGCGCTATGTTCAGCGATTCACTGTGAAGCTCAGGAACATGATATCGAAAATCTATGATCAACCTACACTGCAGAATTTTATCTTCTATCGATTCCCGAAGGTCCCAAGTCTCTATCTTCAAAAATGTGGATTTCTATAAAGAAAAACACCGAGAGGGTGTAAAAAAGTACATTACTGTCTACGAATGAGGTACCGCAGCACTGTTACGTGAGACTGCGCGCGTGTGTTGTGTGTGGTGGATGCGAGAGCGCAAACAAATCTTGTTCCAATTTCATTTCTGTGTGTTTGCTCGTGCGTGTGTTTTGCTTGTTACTATGTTGCAAATAATATGGTATGAATTGACTATGAATCGATATTGTTAGATGATTTGAAATACGAGCTGTTCTGCCACTGTAAAACCCAATCACTATGCATCATGACAGTTTTGAATGGAAGCAAATATAGAACTATAGATTATAATGTTACTGGTATAATGCATTTCGAATATTAAGCAAAAGCCCAAAAATGTGTAACAAGGATCAGATAACATCAATTCTGTAATTCGAAGATAAAATTATACCTATTGACCTATATGTAAAAATCAACTTAGAATTTTTGTTACTCTTGAATGCATGATTTTAATTTGCATATTTATACCTATTCCCGCGGAAATGAAAAATAAAGAGTCGTCCTTAAATCGCACGTTGAGAGACGTAACTGGCCAGGGGTATAAGTTAGAGATTTGAGTGTCACAGGGTGATATAAGAAGATAGATCATGATAATTAGGAGCAAAGTTATAAAGCCGAGATCTCAAGAACGGGATATGGTAGAGCCATGATCGAGGTCAGGTTTTGTTGATCTAAGATGGGAAAATGTTATAGGCTATAAGAGAAGTTCTGGTGACGTCATTTTCACGTCACTATGACGTCATCAACTTAGCGAAATTTTGTTTCTTTTTAGCGAAAATAGGCTAATTTCGAGCGCATTTTTCACCAAGAAGGAAGGAGATAGCGGTCTGATTTTTCGGAACAATTTTAGCAAATTTAAAGAGCTTTCAGAAAATCATACGGATTATTGGGCTATCTCGATTTTTCATCGAGATATACGCGATTTTCAAAGGTACGGTGAAAAATCGATTTCCAAATTATAGGATAAAAGTTAAATGAGTGAGGTGTCAAGAACTGCAACTTATCTTGAGATGAGACCGGTCAACGTATGTTGTACTAAGGTGGAATTGTCTTATAGGCTATATGGGAAGTTGGTTTGAGTCTATTTGGGTGCTGTGATGACGTCATCAAAATCGCGTAAAACCACTAAAATAGCGTATTTTGCGATAGAACGCTATTTTGCGCTACTTTTGGACATCTCTAACTCAAATAGTTTTCATCGGATTATGTTTTACTTTGATATGCTGCTTTTAAGACCTTAAGATTTAGCTATAAAACGAGTTTCAGGGCGATCGGTCGAAGATTGTTGTCGTGGGAGGCTTCTAAAATTGAACTGCAAATTGATTGAAATTACGTTTATGACGAAAAATTGTACTGTAATCCTATTCTGTGATACGATGGTCTACTGATAATGGTTTCTCCATGTCTTGCAGTGAATAGGGATGGGAAATATACGATGAACTAGTGGAGCACGTGAGTTGACGAGGACGTTTTGTAGAAATTAGGGGATTTGAAGAAATTGATATTTACACGGGATTTTCGACTTGATTACGTTGAAATGAGTTTAAATACGACTAATGCACGTGAAATTAGATCTAGTTGCCATATTTCAGCACGAGTACACACGGACGTTTTGTAGAAATTAGGGGATTTGAAGAAATTTATGTTTGCCACGGGATTTTCGACTTGATTATGTTGAAATGAGTTTAAATACGACTAACGGGGGTCTGAATAACGGGGGTCTGAATAACGGGGGTCCGAATGACGGGGGTCCGAATGACGGGGGTCCGAATGACGGGGGTCCGAATAACGGGGGTCCGAATAACAGGGGTCCGCATAACGGGGGCCCGAATGACGGGAGTCCGAATAACGGGGGTCCGAATAACGGGGGTCCGAATAACGGGGATCCGAATAACGGGGGTCCGAAAAAAGGGGGTCCGAATAACGGGGGTCCGAATAACGGGGGTCCGAGTAACATGGGTTTAAACTACATACATCTGTCAAGATATCACCACCAAAACCGTTGGACGGTTGGTCTAGTAACCCCCCGCGGGTTTGGATGTGACAACGGAACCTGAAAAGAGACAAAATGGGCTGATCACATCCAAACCAGCGGGGGGTTACTAGACCAACCGTCCAACGGTTTTGGTGGTGTATTTTAGATATAAATTTACCTTAAACCCCCAAGACATGACATGGTCTATTCGCTGCAACTTTGTACTGTGTTTTATAGATTACAATACGTAATAGGTATAGTTATACGGTAATAATCAGAGCTAATAATCAGAAATAATCAGAGCTGATATTTATCGGTTATGTTATAGATAGAAATCTGATACGAAAATGAAGCAATCTTAGTTGGGAATGGTCCGTATGCACAAATTAAGGGAATCTCTTTTTTTAAAGGAAAAGCTTTAAATTTAAGGCTTTCCCTCGAGGAATGACCTTTTCCCTTAAAACTGGTGTCAAACACTGGAGAATGTAGGTTGTGTTAACTCATAATTTTTGTTATTCGATACTATGGCATTGCTCGTGTTAGAAAGCTATCTAGGGTACATAAATCTGCTCACGGTTCCAAAGTAGAGCTCCTGGAAGAGATGTGGTAAAAGTGGCTTATTTTTGAGGAAATTGCTATAAAAAGGAGGGAACACCTTAAAAAAGAAAGGGAAACACATAAAATGAGAGGCTTAACTTAGGAGTGTGATAGGCTTACTTAGGAGTGTGATAGGCTTACTGGCGTGTGATTTACTTAAGCTTACTTAGGCTTACTTAGGAGTGTAATAGGCTAACTTAGGAGTGTGATAGGCTTACTTAAAAGTGTGAAAGGCCAACTTAGGAGTGTGATAAGCTTACTTAGGAGTGAGATAGGCTTACTTAGGAGTGTGATAGGCTTACTAAGGAGTGTGATAGGCTTACTATGGCATGTGATTTACTTAGGCTTACTTAGGAGTGTAATAGGCTAACTAAGGAGTGTGATAGGCCTACTTAAAAGTGTGATAGGCTTACTTAGGAGTGTGATAGGCTTACTTAGGGAGTGTGATAAGACATTGAGGATACTTAGGAGCACAAGGCTACCCATGAGAACAAGAGGATTGCTCGGGGAGTCTGAGAGGTTTCTCAGTAGTACGATAGACTTGTTCAGGAGTGCGAGAAGGCTACAAAAAGAAGTAGATGTGTTGTTTACATTACAAGCTGCTGTCGCTGCCTTGTACTGTTAAATCAGGGCAGCCTTTTGCAACTCAGAGTTAAGTTTGGCGAGTTCATGGAGAATCAAATTAGTGAGGTGTACGTCCTTGGCCTTGCTTGCCATAGGATTAGGCTTTGACAAATAGGCGTTACGGCACTACGGCAGGGACAAAATTGATGGCTGAAATATCCTTGGTTTTCATCTATGAAATTAGATTATCCAGATAATGGAATCAAACAAATTGCCTAAACGGGCTAATAACAAAGACCGTAGAAAGACACTCACAACACGCCTCTATTAACTCAAAACACACCCCTCTCCACTCATAACACACCACTCTCAGCTCATAACACACCCCTATTCACTCATAAACCGCCCCTCTCCACCCATAACACACCCCTCTCCACTGATAACCCACAGCTCTGAACCCAAAACAAACCCCTCTGAACTCATAACACACCCCTCTCCACTCATAACCTACCCCTCTCCACTCGTGAGTCGTGACACGCCCCTCTCCACTCTTAATGATAACTGTCTAAATGTCCCTTCTAGGGTACATTTTCAAGAAAATGTACCTTCCATGGTACTTTTTACAAAACATGAGTTATCTATGTTTGGAACAAGTTTTTATGGTTTCAATTTTGCCTCACACTCTCTGTCAATGGTGTAGGCAAAACCTGGAACAATTCCTCTTGTTGTACTGGCCCCAATTTTTTCTGCAATTGATGTTGAAATGGAGTCATTTTCAAAACCATAAAAACCGGCTTCATAATTCCTTCATTATTTTAACCTTCTGCTAAAATCCCTGTGATGTTCTGGGCTTTATTTTATTTCAGGAGACACTAATAGCACAGTATTTACGAAAAATTTATGCAAATTAACACCATGTTATATCTTGCCCATTTTGAAAGTACTGCCCAAAAATGAGTAATTTCGTATTTGCTGCCATTACTGCACCCTTACAGATATGGGCAGCCTAAAGTTTCATGAAATATGACAGACAAAAAAAGAATGTGATTTCAAAACAACTGTTTTTCTATATCATATATCTTGAAATTCCCTCTCCAATTTTCAAGAGAAATGTTCCTCCTAGACATTTTATAGTAGTTTTGTACACCACTTTAACATGTTTAAATCAGCTCACTATTTACTTTAAAATAAAAGCTTATTCTCCTTAAGAAACCCACTTGGCCCTCCACTAAATAACCCACAGAAGCTGAAAACCCAATTGAACATGGTCTGAACATTTCGATAACAATCACCATAAACTGGAAGTTGTTAGTTAACACACCTCTAATCCAATCAAATAAAGGACTTTTCACTATGGAAAATAATAAAATGATCTACAAGGTTATTCCAATTTAAAACCAAATAAAAATTTTAAGCCTTCAATTATTGGGGTTGATTTTAGATACATGTTAGTTTTTGGTTTTGATTTGGGTTGTTGAAAAATAATTGATGTCCTTCTGTTTTAAATGGCAAATTTGCTTTCATTGGGGATTTTATTAAAACCATGAAAAGATTGTTTTTCCAAATGAAACCAATGTTGAGTCAGATTATATATTACCAAAACAATATTTGAAAATTTATGTTACAAAAAGGCCTGTACAGAATGAAATTTTCAGAATTACCTTTCAAATTGTGTCATGTTTGTATGTATAATACTCAAAAAATATATTTGAAACTTTTTCATAAAACCGAGCGTAATTTACCACTTTAAAAGGGTCATATGCTTTGAAGCATAAAATGTACCCTTGAAGGACATTTTGGACACCTTTTCATTTTGCTATAATCCACATTTCAGTGATCTGAGCGCCAAGAAAATCATTTGTAATGATAGAAAAAGGGTAATGAGTCAAGCAGAGCAAATTTTTTTGGGGCTCTCGATTCACCCTATGTCCTAAAATTCCAAATATAAATGAAAAGTAAATATTTTTCATTTTTTCAAAAAATATGATTTTTGAGGTCAAAGCATATCTGAGTAATCAATGTTGTTAGGAAAAGTCAACATTTCTTATTTGAAATGGGCCTTGTCTGTCAGAAAATTGAAACTGCGTAATCTTAGCTCCTCAGTTGAAGGAGATAATACTCATTCAATGATGTTTGGTAAAAAGGGGCCTGTAGGGTACAAATTACACAGACAGCTATCATTAACACACCCCTCTCTACTCGTGACACACCCCTCTCCACTCTTAACACACCCCTCTCCACTCGTAACACACCCCTCTCCACTCATAAACCACCCCTATTTACTTATTACACACCCCTCTCCACCCATAACACGCCCCTCACCACTCATGACACACCCCTCCCCACTCAACCCACCCATCCCCATTCATAAACCACCCCTCCCCATTCCTAACCCACCCCTCCCCACTCATAACCCACCCCTCCCCACTCATAACCCACCCCTCCCCACTCATAACACAACCCTATATACTCATAACACACCCCTCTCCACTCGTAACACACCCCTCTCCACTCATAACACACCCCTCTCCACTCATAACACACCCCTCTCCAGTCATAACACACCCCTCTTCACTCATAACACACCCTTCTCCTCTCTTAACACATCTCTATCCATTCATAAGTCACCCCTCTCCTCTCATAACACACCCCTCTCCACTCATAACCCACCCCTTTCCACTCATAACACACCCCTCTCCACTCATAACCTACCCTTCTCCACTCGTGAGTCGTGACACGCCCCTCTCCACTCTTAACACACCCCTCTCCACTCGTGACACACCCCTCTCCACTCAGAAACCACCCCTCCCCACTCATAACACACCCCCATTTACTCATAACACACCCCCATTTACTCATAACACACCCCCTTCACCTATAACCCACCCCTCTCCACTCATAACCCATCCCTTTCCACTCATAACACACCCCTCTCCACTCATAACCCACCCTTCTCCACTCGTGAGTCGTGACAAGCCCCTCTCCACTCTTAACACACCCCTCTCCACTCGTGACACACCCCTCTCCACTCAGAAGCCACCCCTCCCCACTCATAACACACCCCCATTTACTCATAACACACCCCCTTCACCTATAACCCACGCCTCTCCACTGATAACCCACCCCTTTCCACTCATAACACACCCCTCTCCACTCATAACCCACCCTTCTCCACTCGTGAGTCGTGACAAGCCCCTCTCCACTCTTAACACACCCCTCTCCAACCATAACACACCCCTCTCCACCCATAACACACCCCTTCGCACTCATAACACACCCTCTCCACTCATAACACACCCCTTCGCACTCATAACCCACATCTGAACAGCGAAAACCACTCCCATACCTCAGAGAAACCCCCTGGCTCTACAAAGCTACAAGCGAACTTTTTCCTCACTTTTCGAGCATTTGCCTTATTTTCAAGCATTATCACAACTTTTGGACCTTTTCCCAATTTCAAGGGAATCCCTCATTTCTGCATGCCGGCCATTGAGTAACATTTGTAGGTTGCTCACTGTTCGAATGGCCATTTCTAAAGTTAAGAATACCAAAACTATGCAAGTTTCTATACAGGGGTAACTGTACTAGTACACAACATGTTCAAGCCACAAAATGACCCGTGTAAACAGTAAAGGTTGAAAGAAAGGCGAAAACCATGCGAAATCGGTAACAAGCCAAAGACACGCACGAGCAAACACACAGAAATGAACTGGGAACAAGATTTGTTTGCGCTCTCGCATCCACCACACACAACACACGCGCGCAGTCTCACGTAACAGTGCTGCGGTACCTCATTTGTAGACAGTAATGTACTTTTTTACACCTTCTCGGGGTTTTTCTTTATAGAAATCCACATTTTTGAAGATAGAGACTTGGGACCTTCGGGAATCGATAGAGGATAAAATTCTGCAGTGTAGGTTGATCATAGATTTTCGATATCATGTTCCTGAGCTTCACAGTGAATCACTGAACATAGCGCTACTGGAAAACCTCGTTTTCTGCTGCGAGGTGTTATTGATCATAACTTCTGTCATGAAAGTCGTATTCCAATGATCTTTACACCACTGAACTCCCTGTGCTGTGTTCTATCGAATGGCCATCTTCAAAACTACTCTATCCTACGTTTAGTATATGAAATGGGGCAATATCGTTGCAAAATTGCTGCGTTTCCCAAAACTGCGCACAAAGTACTAGCAGCTGCGGTACCTCGCGTTCCGGGGGTGTATAAGCACTGCCTCAACTCTTCAATGCTTGAAATGTTAAAATGTATGAATTTGTTATAACCCTTCCCTTCACATGCTTAAATGTAATAAAATGAGAAATGGAAATGCTGAGGAAAAATAGCACTAATTCATTACCTCATGGCATCAGAATTAGGGTGTAGAACAATGAAGACTCCTGCATTCTATAGACTGCATCCATCTGTAGTAGGTACAGAGTTCATGCTATTAGAGTGACTGGTAAACAAAGATACTGGTAAAATGACATTCCATTCAATTCAAAAAGTTACTGAGAACATGAGGGACTGAGGGAGGGTATCATTCAGCATTACTTAAAGTATTTAATGTATATCAAATGAATCCCACATAATAATGAAATAATTTTCTTACAATCTAAGGCGCCCGTAACGTTCGTCGGTCGATCGAATGGAATTGGTCGATCGATCAACTCCATTTGAATGAATAATGAGTTTTACTGGTCCCTAATGACTTAAATCGTGTTTAAATGGGCAATATTTATTTGTTTCCCTACTAGCTCAAAGATTTTTTATTTAGAACACATCAGTCAATCAAATAAAGTTGATCAATCGACCAATTCCATTCGATCGACCGACGAACGTTACGGGCGCTTTACATAATCAAGGGCCTCAAGCTCAAACAGACAGCACAGCTCTTCAATTTGTAGGTATTCATAAATACATCACACATTTTACTAACAACTAAGAGAATAACAAGAGTATGGAAACTTAGTAATTTTATTGTTCATAACATTTAACTGAAACTAGATCATCAAGACCATATTGGAGTTATTCCCTTAAAATAGTATAGCAATGACTTCATAATGCAGCCATTGATATTATTTGATAATGAAATGAGACCCAAATAAAGCATAACCACTGTTATCGGCATTGACATGGCATAAAAGTCAGTTTTATACAGATTTCCTACAAATATATTTTTACCTAGCGCCCAAATATTGTAACACTTACGCGTCGAGTAAAATCGCAACTTTTGTGCGCGGCGCACTCAAAAATCTGAAATCTTATAGTACCAATTATAAATCCAGTTTTGAACTGTATCTTATGTGAAAAAATTGCGGAAAAACGATGATATAAAATTTTCAGCATAAAAATGAAATTAAATGTACGTAATAACCCGATTTCAGCCGTCGCGCGCGCTCGCGCTTCTGAGCCGCGCACGGACACTTTACACGTGGAATCACGATTGCGTCTAGTCGATCTCGTAATCTACTCAACAAGAGCTTTCTTTTGGTACCAAATTTGTCAATTTTAGAGAAATTTTTACATTTTGATTTTTATGTCCCTAAGCGTCTCCACTATTGCACACCATTGAAATTTCATCTAAATTCTTTTTAGCAAAGAAAATTTTGCTTTTAGAATTTTGGATCATGACTATTTTGTGGAATTATAGCCTTGTAAAATCTTCATCTTAGCTATGATATGGTTGTTGTGTTCCATTTTTAGCCATTGAAACCCAAACTATCACAAAAAACCTTCCATAGTAGTACGTTCAATAATAAGTTTATATTCTGTCATGATAGTCTTAATATTTCCTGCAAAAATTGCAATGTTATCTATCTGATTACCTGTTCCACATGTCAAAAACAGTATGTTGGTGAGACCAGTCAGCCACTTCACAAGCGTATGAATGGTCACAGATCAGGTGTGAAGAATAATGCCTCCACATTTATCTATGAGCATTTCAACCTTCCTGGTCATTGCTTCTGTGAAGCAACTATCCAGATCATTGATTACGTTGATAAGGACATTTCAACCGACGTGAAGAATGATTTGTGTAGTTTGGAGGACTACTGGATTGACAGGTTAGGTACAGCCTATCCCTTAGGCCTTAATGATAAAAAGAAGGGATATGGCAGTATATCACAAGGTATTACTGTCAACTATTTTAATGGTTTCATCAAACGTTATAAACGTGGCAGAGGCAATAAGAGAGCCTCTTGTAAGAATAGGAGTAAAGAAGAGGTTGCAGATAATCTCGTTCTTTTCAAAGACTCTATTACTAATTTTGACCATTCTTTATTTAAAACTCTGAGATCATATTCCTTAACAGATTTAGACTCCCTATTTAATTTAGCTAGTGTTAATTCTGGAATTTTGTACAATATCTGTAAATCATTTTGTAGGACATTCTCACCGAAATTCAAAGTGAATGAGGCTGAGAAGATCAAGGAACGTGAACACCTAGTTTTATCATTTAATAGTAAATTTATGGATAATTTGAAATTTCAATCCATTTTCTCAGATAAATCTGTTGTCAAGCTTCTTCCTCCTCCTCTACAAGAGAAGTCTCCTCTACGCGTTTACTATCGTTATAGTAAACCTCTTAGTTTATCCGTTTGTAATTACAGCAAATTCCTTAAAAATCTTACCATTCCTGATGTTCGAGCAATTCTAAATTCTCAATGTAACTGTAGTTTATCATCTTATAATTATGAGCCACTAGGGCATATTATTACTGGTGACTTGAGTATTGCCAATGATCCAGATTTAAGAAATATTTTATCTTTCGGTAGTAAATTTAGAATTCCTTGTCATCAGACTGTGTCAGAGATCAAAGCTAGTATTGACGATGATTTGACAAGCTTTATCAAGAGCAAAAGTAAGAAGTACCACTTGAAGAACGCTGCTTTTGATTCTTGGTATAGCAGAGTGTCGGATATCGTTAATAATAGACTTAGATTTTATAATGACAACCATCCACATGTCTTTGAACAAACTGAAGACAATGTCCTTGAGAGAGAGGGTGTCAAGGAAGAACTCAAACGTCTTCAGAAGTTTTATATCATTTGTACTATTGATAAAGCATCTAACAACTTCGCTTTTATCTGTAAGAAGTTCTATGTTATAACTCTTCTCAAAGAACTTGGTTTTGACACTAATACCCTAGAATGTACGGGTAACAAAACCTACTCTCCTCTCCCAAACGACCCTGACTTCTATGTCGAACAAATTGCCTCGACACTACGAGACAAGTACTCCATCACCATCGACGACCAAAACATGTGTCTACCACGGCTGTTCTGGAATCCTAAACTCCACAAGAACCCATACAAGGCACGCTTCATAGCTGGGGCGAGAAGCTGTGCTACTAAACAGCTGAACATCCTTGTTAATTGTAGTCTTAAACTCCTACGAGAATACTTCAAGAAGTATTGTCAGACAATATACAATAACAGTGGTGTCAATGTGTTCTGGAGCATAGATTCTTCTGCACAGTTTCTTGAGTCACTGCAGGGCAGTGAAGCATTTAATCTCCAAATTTATGACTTTACCACTTTATATACCAATTTAGACCTTAAAGAAGTTGATGATATGATTGGAGAAGTTATAGATCTGATCTTCTCTGAAAGAAACAAGTACATAAATATTTGTAAATATGATACAAATAAGTGTTTCTTCGCGAAGAAGATCTATGACGGCTACCATAGTTTTGATAGAGATCAGCTCAAAGAAGCAGTTCATTTTATCATCTATCACACCTTTATAGTTTTCGCAGGTAAAGTTTTTATCCAAGTCTTAGGAATCCCCATGGGTGGAAATTCCAGTTCCCCCATCGCGGATCTCACTCTCGCTAAACGAGAGTTTAACTTCATGCTTAATCTTTTAAAGTCTAAAAAGTTTTCCTAGCTAAGATTCTTTCTAAAACACGACGCTATGTCGATGATCTTATCACCACTAATTATCTCAACTTTGAAGCTCTAATCAAACAAATCTATCATCCTTCTCTTGAAATGGAGAGGTCAGGTAATGACAACAAGAACGTGAACTACCTGGACCTCAATATTTCTATCCAACCAAGCAAGGTTATTGTGTCTGTATATAACAAGACCGATGACTTTAATTTCTCTGTAGTTTCCTTAACATTTCCACAGAGTAATATCCCTCTAGAAGTAGGCCATAATGTATTCTATAGTCAAATCCTTAGGTATGCTAACATTTGTACTGAATTAGAAACTTTCCTCTTCAATCTTCAAAAAGTTTTCCAAAAACTGATTGAAAGAGGATATAGTAACTCCAATCTTGTAGACATTATTAAACGTTGCCTTAATAAGAATAGCTTAGTTTTTCAGAAATATGCAATTTTAGATAACAGTACAATTTTAGATCAATTTGTTTAGGTATTGGCACGCGAGGTTCTTCACATTCTGTACTGGATAGTTGTGCAGCTTGTTGCTGACCTTGAGCAACTTACTGTATGATTAGCCTGGGACTGAATGTGGGGCTGGACAGGCAGATGCCTGTAACCTCCCATTCATTTTAATAACTTTCACTTTCAGGTTTTAGATAGTAACATTAAGATGTTTCACCCGTATTTAACACTCATTGATCTTTTGCCTCTACTGAACTCTTTCCTTTTCCTCCCCCTTCCCTCTAAACTGTGTTGCTCAGGAATCCGGAGTCCTGGGTGGCCCAGCCCTGCAGTTGTAAGCTGTGAGGGGTACGTGGGCCGAAACCCTCCGTTTCCCTTTGTCACCTGCTGATGGGACACCGACATCGCAGATGGCAGGGAGACCTTACAACTGTAGGGTAACCGCTGATGATTCACAGTTTAGTCTCTTCCGCCTCTTATAAGGTACAATAACTCATGAAGCTCTTGAAATGTTCTTAATACTCCAGTAGCTAGCCAAAGTTGAGTAGGCCTTTCGAGGTCGAGAGAATTTCTCATCGGAATTTGTTAGTTCAAATGATAACAATCAACTTTGAGGGGGGTAGAAATTTTCAAATAGTGGCAAACAGGTGACCACGCCCACTTTTCGTCATTTAATTGGCGCACATGTTCAAAAATTCATATCTCGGGCTAGGAAGGTCGTAGAGACTTGTTTTTGGGTTCAAACGAATCGCAATGGCCATGTTTATATTAGACTTGTTAATAAACATATGCTCTAAAATGCTCCTGAACCGAGTTACAGGCCAAAAAGCATTTTGAGCCAAAGCGATGGCTAAAAATCGATTATTTTATCATAACTTGGGCTTGGAAGGTCGCAGAGACTCCGTTCATAGCTCGAAAGAACCGCAATTGGCATGTTTATATACGACTTGTGAATAAACATATGCCCTAAAATGCTCAGAAACCAAGTTATAGGCAAAAAACTGATTTTTGGTCATTTTCGCTGTAGAATTTTTGGCAAAAAATCAATGTAGCATCCATGTTTTGGGGTCGAGACCAAAATTTTACCCCTGAAAATGTTCTATAAACATCCCTCGTTTGACAGAAAAAGGTTTTGGGGGTCTAGAATAGTCACAATGGCTATGTTGAACTATTTAGCAACTGGATTTGATGCCCATTTTTTTGACGGCATGTCCAAAATTCATATCTCGGGCCAGGAAGCTCGTAGAGACTTGTTTTGGGCTCAAACGAATCGCAATGACCATGTTTATATTAGACTTGTGAATAAACATATGCTCTAAAATGCTCCTGAACCGAGTTACAGGCCAAAAAGCATTTTGAGCCGACGATGGCTCAAAATTGATAATTTGTTCATAATTTGGGCTAGGAAGGTAATAAAGACTTCGTTAATAGCTCAAAATAACCACAATTGGCATGTTTATATACGACTTGTGAATAAACATATGCCCCAAAATGCTCAGAAACTCAGTTATAGGCCAAAAACTGGTTTTTGGCCATTATCGCTATGCGAGATTTGGTAAAAAATGAATGCAGAATCCATGTTTTGATGTGCTTACCAAAATTTCTAAATATACTTCAAACATCCCTCCTGTGATGAAAAAGATTTTTGGGGTCTAAAATTTTGGTTTGCAGATCAATAATTCAAATGTTATGGATCATTGGATAAATTATTCTAATCTGAGTTCCTTGGAGATCTCCATGATAATTGAATGACAATGAATGTACACCTACCCTCAAAATTATATTGCCATGATGACAAAAGCATTTTCTTTGTTTATTAATTACTTGTTCATTGTTCATCTCTAAATTTATTTCAGGAAAAATGGCATTGAATTGGATTTTGGTATGTATGGTGGCAAGCTTCTCTCTAGCAGCATCACTGAGCTTATTGTCAATATCATTCAAACTTGATACATCTCACATAAGCTGTATAGGTCATGATCAACATCGAGAACTTTTCAAAAAGTTATATCCCCATTTAGAAACTCCAATTTTGACATACTCAGACAGTACATCAGAGTCAAGACTTCTCCCTGAATGTACAGTTGTCTGGTTAGATAAGTTCTTGGTTCTCAGAGGGTTTTCTGAAATAAGCACCACTACCATCAGCAATGTTGTTACTCTTGCTGAGTCTGGATTCTTATTTGAGACTGACATTTATTTAGTGAAGGAAAGTAGTAGCTTCTTGGTGGTATATGGTACAATTTTTCACAATAA
The DNA here is from genome assembly GCA_011033025.1 of Beroe forskalii. Lineage (NCBI taxonomy): Eukaryota > Metazoa > Ctenophora > Nuda > Beroida > Beroidae > Beroe > Beroe forskalii. The sequence continues at coordinate 100,857 of WFMF01000048.1, forward strand.
TTCTTATTTCAAAAGTGTCACCAATTTCTGTAAAGCTATTAAGTCAAAATACAAAGCTAATCCCAAATTCTCGTGTTACTTCATTAATGTTGTCAAAGATCCTCAAGTCCTTGCTGGAAAGATAGATTCAGTTCCTTGGATTGAAATAAAGATTCCACAGATCATGGATTCTACCACAATTATGGATGATCCTTTTCCAACCCTTTGGGCTTTTGAGAAAAAGATTGGTATTTCAAAACAAACTGCTACTAGAACTCTGAATCCTACCTTACCAGCTTGTTCAAATACTGAGTATTCAATGTGTTCTGTCAAAGATCCTATTCTAAATGATCACAATTTTTGGATTGAGGAAATTTTGCCCTTCAAGAAAACTCAGTTGACTTATTTTGGCTCTACAGGAATCACTGAAGCACCAAGAATTATTATGAAAATACTTACTTCAAACAAACCACACCACCAAAAGGATGAGAATCTTCCTGAAATTGTAAGTAAAATGCAGTGAACTGCAGTAAAATGTCAATTATCTTATGAATTGAAAGAGAAAATCTGAATCCTGATGATAAATAATTGGACTGATGAATTTGAACTGATTCAACAATTTATATCAATATTTCAAATCAACCAGCAATTAATAAATGAGACTCCTCTTAAACAAGTCACAATCCTAATTATATGAAATAAAGGTGTTAGTTTGTGATATACTCCTTCCCTAATGTTTAGATAATTTGGCATTATGATTTAAACTCAGTCACTTGGTTACTTGCATAGTCTTGAATAAAGTAAAGTTGAGCAGTATGAAAGGAACTTGTACTACCTTGTGTAACCTGCTTCCTGATGCTTTGCTTGATATTTTCAGTTTATCCAAATTTATGAGAGTGACTAAGTAGAGGCTAGTGGATTCTATTAGTATTATAAAGCATGCATTCAATTATTCTGCCTATTTTATAGTTTTTGGTATTAATATAGTTGGCTAAGAATGTTTTATTTCAGGTTTTTATCCTTTTTACACTGGATCCTAGTGATTGCAGCAGTTGTACTAATGCTCTTGATGAACTAAAGATTCTCCAAACAGAAATGAACCAAAGATCATCAAAAATTTATTTCATCAATTGTCACGAAAATGGAAATGTTTGTTCTGCACAAAATGTAACAGGATTTCCTACACTCTTAGCTTTCAAAAATATCCAGTCTAATAACAATGTTAGTGATTGTTTGTTCCATGAAACTGATATTGATGTTATTGGATACCATGGTTCATACAAAGCTCCAGATATGATTGAGTGGTATAAAGATATGAGTGATTTAGGTCTACATTTTGGAGAGCCTCATGACTTTCATGCAGGATGTAATGTTCATATCATAATCAAGGCCACCAGCAAGAGTGAAGATAATTTATCACTGAGCTGCATGGAACTCATTTGCAAGATGCTTGCATATTCAGAATGTTTTATCATGCAAGAAAATGTAGACATTGATGTATACATAGCATCCATTGAGCTTATCAGACAAGATGGAATGGCAACTTTCATCTACAATGATGGTGAAATGCTTGCAGATTCCTTCTCAAGAACTCAGTCATTGCACATGTACTATTCTGATCATGATCACAACTATGAAAATCCAATTTGTAAACATGAACCATCAAAGTGTATCTTGACTATATTCAACTTCATCAAGGATCATAGCCGTGTTCCTGTAACAGAACTCAATCCCATCTTATTTCATTCTCCAACTACATATAGACCACTTTTTGGTGAATTACCAATACTTGTAGCACTGGTTAATCATGACAGTATTATATCAGAATCTGACATCATGCAATTGCTTAAAGAAGTGGCAATACTGTACTACAAAGTGTTAGCGACCAGTTTCGTTGATGTGGACCGTTACCCATTTTGGGCTCATGGAATGTCTCCCAAATCCAGTGATTTGACTTTGGATATGGAATGGGTTCACTCTTATCCTAGATTTGTTATCATCCAGCTCCATGATCACAGACAAGCCGCTTTCATGAAGATTACTGGAAATGAAATAACTAAATTGGAACTTTCAAACTTTATTGAACAATATTTACAGAAAAGAGAAATGGAGCCTTGTAATGGAATGTAAAATTCAGACTCTTATCCATGACTCGGTTATTGTTAAGTTGTTACGTTTATTAGTGAATTGAATTTTTTAGTATTTGAAATATTTTTAATATATATTCCATATCATTATAATAAAACACTGTAATTGCCAAGTTCCACAACACGAATAACCACAACGAGCTGACTTTTTAATGCAAAGTACTTTCAAATCATCATCATCAGTGCAAAAGTCATTGAGTTACCTATTAAAAATTTACCAGTTAGCATGTAAAGTTGAAAACCTTATATACAAATATCATAAATAAAATGGAAATTGAAAACCATGAGTGATAAATAACCTAGTGATGATAGGTTAATGGCTTAATAAATTAAATTAAAATTGAATTAAAATTGAATAAGAAGTTTGTAAGCAATTTTTAAAAAACTGCCCTGAATTATCAATAAGTTAAAAGTCAAAATTCAAAGCAATTAGTTATACCTATTGGGTTAGAAACATTTAGACCGTATGGTCTTAGTGTATTGAATTTATTAATAAAAAATTGTTCTGATTTGGTTATGTTCTCCTGCTCTACATATCTTATTATATAAAATTGATAGAGTTTGTTGAACCCAGCCTTGGTCCGAATGTTGTGCTCGATTGCATGTGCTGCAAGGGTATTTTCGTCACTAATGTCTCCAGTGTTTTTAATATCAAGTTTGTCATTGAGAGTGTTTCGGTGCTCACTAATTCTGGTCCTAAGGGGCTGCACTGTTTTACCTATGTATGCTTTGTGACACTGGGTACACTGGGCCCCGTATCATTTCCATTTAATGTTTCAATTTTACTCTATAACTTTTTTAATTTCTTAATACATTACTGAACACAATTGCATGACATGTTTGTTGATCTGGCAGCGTTTAATCATGTTTGTGATTATTCATGATTGAATATTTGCATTTCAATATTATATATACGAGAACCTTTTTTATGCTATGACAGTTATTTCGCTATGATATAACGAGGCTTGAAATAATGTGAATGATTGACTGATTGAAATTTCTATCTAATATTAAATGACTATTTTCTAATGTTGCACAATAATAAGCTTATTTAATAATATGTAATGTCAATATCTAATATATCGATTAAAGTTTTACTTAGACTCTTACTACCGATGTTATTTTTTGTCACCATGATCTAGATTTTTAGATATTGCGGATAAGTGTGGATCTGGTGTGTAGAATAGGGATTTCTTCGTCAATTAAAACAGAAATAGGATGAGTAGAGTGGTTACGAACATCTTCAATTCTAACGAGAACAGGACGTTTTAATTGTTACAATTGAAGATGTTCCTAACCACACTACTCGTCCTTTTTCTGATTAAATTTTTGAAGATAGATGGTATGCTATTCTCCAAATACTAGCCAAACAATCAAATTTAATCAATTGCATGGGGGTTAATTGCTTTAATTGAATCACTTAATCAGTTTTATCTCACTTAGATTCACAAAAATCTATGGATCACCAAACGACAGCAGAAATCAATGAGGATTTAGTGCTGTCAATTCAGTCAATATTCAGAGGAAACATAATTAGACGATTCATGGATTTTTCTTTCAAAGAGTTCATTGAAATTTCTAATGAATTGGGCTCACCTTCCACTTCCAAAGCAAACATCATTGATTTCCTCAAGCTAAATTTGTGGCTACACAAAGAAAAACGTTCTCATTTAGCAGAACCCTCGGACAGATCCATAACCAGCAGATGCTTTGAGTCAGATTTAAGCCCTGTTTCTAATGCTTTGGGGGTTGCTTCTAAGGGTTCGCCTTGTCAGAATAATCTTCATATCTCAGCTGACAAAGATTGCGAAGAAAATGCTTCTTCATCATCACTGCACCTGTTGAAAGACCAATTATCTGAGCTTGTTCAAGAAAAGCAGTGGATGGAAAATGCGATCCTTGCCAGGATTGAATACCTCACCACAAGCTAGATATTTTCTGATAGCAGACTTAATTTCACTTATTAGAGGAATAAATCAGTTGCATCGTGACTTTTTGAGCTTGTTGTGAATTGACGATCTTAATATTTGATTTATTTATTACGTATCTGTGAAAATTGCATTCACAGTTTTTAAGCAGTTTTATATTTTTAATTAATTTTAACATATTGAAGGACCTATGATGTTTTAACTTATGATGAAAAATTTTCGCAATTTCATCGTTTTTTACTCGCTTTTGCAACATTCTGGTTACTCGATTCATGAATTAATTGAGAATTGACTTTCTGTGAAGTTCAATAAATGAAAAAATCACCGAAACGTCAAATCTGATTTTCTAACACTTTTCATCCTTGCCAGCTCCCCAGTACCATGTCCATCCAGAAATCAGTCTCCAGCGAACCTACCTTGCTTGAAGTTCTCCCAGCCGACGAAGAACCCATATCATCCCCCACCAAGTTCCTATCAGAAATCGACGAGAACGACATCGGTTCCTTCAACACGGACATTCCGCGTGACGAATTCGCTGTCCTGGAAAACGGAAAAGCCAGCATTGAAGTTCAGGGCGAACTCGTGGCATGCCTGATGACGAAACAGTACGACAAAGCTAAGAACATCTGCGAGTTGATCCTGCGAGTGGAGCCCGACCACAAGGTGTGCAAGGAAATGTACGGGGTGATTGTGGAGCGGATGGAACAGCTGGAGGAGATGAAACGTAATCCTCCCAAGAAGTGGGAGAGCGATAGTGAGGACAGCAGTGATGAGGAGGGGGATGATGAGGAATCCTCCTCATCATCTGAGGATGAGGGTGAGGTTATCACTCACCGCGTGGGAGACCTCACCTTATCCTACCAAACGTGATAAGGAGATCATTGGCTATGTCAGTCCAAAGGGAGGTTGCTCAATTTGTTCAATTCCTCATTTTAATGTGTTTTGTTTTGTCGAAGCAAGAAGATAATACGAATGAGATCATTCAAGTTAAAATGTCGGGCTGGACTCCTGACGTCGATGAATTATGTTATTGAAGATTTTGTGCAAAATTCTAAAATTGTTTATTAAAGTCATCTATCAGTGTATTTTAATGAACATAGCATGCAATGACGCCATGCAAATTGTATATAACAAGTATTAAAGGGGTAGTATACTCCAGAAAAAGTGCCTTTTCTTATTGTCCAATTTAGTAGCTGATACTGTGCTGATAACTTGTGTGAAATCCCTATGTTTCTATGTACCTCCAATCGCGAGATATCGCACCTTTATGTTATGGCGCGATGACGTCACTCTCGCATCAGGCCACAAACTTACGCTATGAACGCTATGTTAAGTACTGCATATTCCATGATACATTCACCACTATTAGTTAAGCACACTGCATTCTTTTTTGTTCCATTTTTTATGCATGAGATTAAAATTTTGAATCATTATTGTACCACTTCATTGATTCTATTGATTGCCTGGATTAATTGGACAATTACTTTGTTATAAGGTGTAATTTGAATACGACACAATAAGTCCTTGGTTTATTATTGATGCCCTTCGAATATTCCAATGTTGTAGCGTAATATTTGCTGCTGGACAGAGGGTCTAGGCATATTTCACAGGACAGATGTACTCCAAACATTTTTTAATGAAAATGGATAATTATGTATGTCTTCTAATGTAAAATGTTGATCAATGATCATATTAGATATGTAGATAAAAATACACAGCTGATGATCAGTATTTATTAAGAATAAAATTGATAGCGTGACCACCAATGTGTCACTACAACATCCTACCTAAATAGTTCTAGTACAGATTAAACTGTTTACTAAAGAAATAACAGTATCCGCCTTGAATATTCAGAATATTCAACAATCAAAGAATCAACTACCGTTGGTATACTGCAGAAGGAAGCTTGATATTCACATTTGAAATTCCTCAACATAAAAGCTCAATATGCTACATCTGAGATGATGCTACTCACTCTCACTATACTGGTCCCTATCACAAACGACAATCGATATCTAACAAGGAGCAAGGACCAATCTCTATGTTACATTCGACCAGAAGTTTTGAGTTTCAACCTCGTTGCTTCATTACAATTTACATCACTCCATCTGCAATCGCCCATCTACCCATAATAAGTCCCACTCTTCATACCACACCATTATTGATTTTACTCTATTCCATATGCTCTGCCTATTAGTAGTACAAGTGCTCATGCCACACTGAGGAACGGACTTTTAACCTCACCTCGATATGCCCTACCCACCATTGTTGATTCCACAGACGTGGTGATCAGGAGTAATGATCATGTCACACAAGAATAAAAATATGCATCATCTATCACTCCTCTTGCCAAAGAAGAATAAAAACTATGCTCATGCTACACTCAATCTACACCGATCAATCAACTCAATGATACAAGTGCACCACTGTCCAGTCAATATTCCACCCCATACCGAATACTCCCACGACCCACAGTCGGAAGAAAGTCCCGACTTCTCATTCTATGCCATTATTATATCTGTAACACATCCACTCTAGATTTTACTTATCCTCAGGAGGAAAGAAGTTGTCCAATCTCCATATACTGACAGTACTGTTATAGCGAGAGCAACTCAATGTAACAGGATTATCTTATAATCAATCACGATTCACGATATTATTATCACGTTAATAAGGATTCAAAGCTAAGATGTCAAGACGAAATTTATTACAAATTTTACGGATAAGCATCTTTCGATCAAAACATGAAGAAATGATAAAAATTCAACAATTTCATCTGAATCAACACCTATTACACACGACAATACCATTGTTCACGTATTGTAACACGGCGCAGCAACACGTTGATGCGAGAGTGACGTCATTGTACTAAAATCTTTAAACCGCAATAACTCGCGATCTAATTAAGATAGAGGCATGGGGATTTCACTATTGTATAACACGCAAGGTGAGAAGTGATAAAATCATAATTATTTGAATCTCATGGGAAGTCGTTTCTATAGTATACTATAGTATGCAACATTTATTATTCAGCAAAATGAATCGTGTATTTGAATTTTACAATTCAAATTGAATTATTGACATTTTCTTTTGCCTTTTTGTAAATCTCATTTGATAGTTGATAATCTTTCTTTTAAATTCATTATAAAATTTGATTCTAATTTCGTAAATTTCATGGAAAAACATATTTCATAAGCATCTAACTTTCATCATGTCAAACGATAGCATCAAATGTTTTTACTTGAGGTAGCCAATGAAAGATCTCTGAGTGGTGATAACTATACGCAGTCATGGTGAGATTAATTATTCGCTCTTATTGAGCTTATCCTTTCTATTCCAGAACTCCTAAAAACAGTCTACGTGCCTTTACTGAACATTATTGATATCTCATACTAGTTATATTTTCAAGTATTGAGAATTAATTCATCGACTACTCATTCAAATATTTGACCAGTCATGTTACTCTCACGAGCGAAAGCAGCAACAGGGCCCTCTACGGTGGAAGAGAAGGAAAAGAAAAAGAAGAAACTGCCGAAGTTGGAAGACTTCGTGACAGCTCGAGACTACACAGGTGCAGTGACTTTGTTGGAGTTTGAGAGGGCAAATAACAAGAATGATACGACGACCGCTATGTGGATTGCGTACTGCTACTTTCATTTGGGGGACTACAAGAAGTCCATGAAGGTTTGCGACTGTATTAAGAAATGTGTATTGTCTTTTGACAGTGTTGCATTCAGATTGGAACCAATTGAGCTTGTAGGATTAGAAAATAAACAAGTATATATCATAGGAATTTACAAGACGGCTTGCATAACGTAAACGAAGCTTACTCCGAAAGAAAGAAATCATGAATAACTTCCATTTCATTTCAGGAATACCAGCTTATAACAGACATGAAGGGATGCCCGGTTGAGGCTTGGACTTACTTAGCGTGTTCCATGTTCTTCTTGGGAATGTATAAGGAGGCTGAGGAAGCCTGTGCTAAGGGTAAGTGACCATTGACTTGTGTTACCATTAAGATGTTGATTCAGTCTGTACAGAGCTACGATTTGGGTCTTGATTTTGCTGTTTGATGTAAAATTAGCAACTGTCGTGTGCTGTTATAACGAGGCTCATATTTCTAACATTCGATGTATTTAGTTGGACTAAGTAAATCAATCAAAATGCTACTGTGTGATACATACATACATAAGACAGTTGTATGCTGCTACCTCAGAAACTAATAATCTATCTACACTAATTCTAGTTGTTCTCGTGTAAATGTATTCGCCTTATCAGGTCCAAAGAGCAAGTTGCAGAATCGGCTCATGTTCCATCTCTCCCACAAGTTCAATGATGAGAAGAAACTGATGGGTTATCACAAAAACTTGCAGGATATTGTGGAAGATCAGCTTAGTTTTAGTTTCTTTATGTAGACGGAGTATGGAGAGTCGAAAACGGACGGTTGGATCTTTAAATAGACACAATAAATTGGCGAGTTTCGTTGACTTGCTGAAAATTAACACTATATTTTCAGCTTAGTTTGGCATCCATCCATTATTTGAGGAGTCACTATCAAGAAGCTATCGATATTTACAAGAGAGTTCTGCTGGAGAACAGGTAATTAAATTTGTCACAGTGTCACAGAAACTCGCGCGCGCGTCTTAAGTTAGTACGGCGCAAAAACATTTTGATATAGCGACATAAAATTGTGCGCTAAGAGTGTTTATGTTTCTACGGTTACATGACCATATAAGGGCATGAGAAGAGCTGGAGAAAAAGAGTCTGTTGTATCTCAATACCAACTTTCATGCTATGATCACATATTATGCCTAAAAGTTTAGCCCTTGTGTCGAGTGAAAGGCAAGCATATGAGCTAAGAGCACCTATCATGGACAATGAAGCGCATTGAGCGCGTGAATTGTTCCATTCCGCTTACTGATCCGTTGATGCCTGGTCGGTCAGTCAGGGTTCAACAGAAGTATTTAATTCCCTGATTGGGATCATGAATTCATGAAACAAAGTTTCTGAAGACACATCCTATTTACACGATGTTAAATTCATAGTTCTGACCGCGTAGCACTATTGCAGTTCAAACGGCGGCAGTAAAAAGTGAGTGCTCTGCACGATTTGACTGTGATATGAAGCATATAGAACTCTCTTGAACCAGGACGCCAGTTTGTCGTGGTTTTCGCTGACAAACTGAGGCCCTGGATCTGACACTTCTGAATCTGGAGCATGAGCCATTCTATTTTCCATACTCTTCAGTCTACATTTTACGTTTATGCGTGTTTTTACTTAACTGTTTTCTTTTTTTAAATCTACTGTAGTTCATGTCGCTAATTTCGGCTGTTCTCTGTTTCTAAATAATAACCGATATCGTTTCAGAGAATTCCTAGCCCTGAACGTGTACGTTGCACTGTGTTACTACAAGCTGGATTACTACGATGTTTCACAGGTAAACTAACTCCTGTTTGACATATTCAATGTTCAACATTGGTAAAAAGCTAGCGAATATCATAATTTAGCCGATTTTATTGTTGCCTTGAACAATTTAACCTTGTTTTTAGTTTTCCTTTCAATATATCACTTTCACAGGAAGTCTTGGCCGTCTATTTGCAACATTTTCCCGATTCCACTGTTGCCATCAACCTCAAAGCTTGCAACCACTTCCGGCTGTACAATGGTAAAGCAGCGGAAGCCGAACTCAAGAATCTGTCCGATGTTTGCTCCCCGAGTTTCAAGTTCGCATCAGACCTCATCAAGCACAACTTGGTATGGTTCGTTATTGTTCTGAGGAAAGATGATAAATTCACAGAATAACTGTCAGACTGTTTAGAATGTGATTAGATCGCAGAATAAATATTACAATATCATCTACCAACTGACCCCATACTTTGTTTCTACCACTATCTGTCAAGTAAATCCCAATATCTTCTTTATCCAGGTGGTGTTTAGGAGTGGAGAATCAGCCCTCCAAGTCCTGCCTCCCCTTATTGATGTTATCCCAGAAGCCAGACTAAACCTTGTCATATACTACCTACGACAGGACGATATTCAGGAGGCTTACAATCATTTCAAGGACATTTCACCCACCACACCTCAGGTTAGATGGAGAAGTAGATAATGCTTTTTGTTGAATTCTGATAATGGAAGCTGTTGGAAGCGGACATTCTATCTTTTTAATTATAGCTGTCCTAGTATTTTATAAGGCTAGTAAGCATCGTGTAAGCATTGAAAGCTCTGAAACATTTGGTATCCACAGGAGTACATCTTGAAGGGGGTTGTAAACGCAGCCCTGGGGCAGGAACAGGGACTCAACGATCACATCAAGATAGCTCAGCAGTATTTCCAGGTACCTGGTCTATAGTGCTATTGTAACTTAATTTAAAAATATATTCTATTTTATGTAGCCTGTCAATAGACTAAAATTCACACATGTAAAGTTTAAACTTTATTCAATGATGACATGACTCAATTGTGCGACATTTCGCCCCGAAACTACATCCCCATATTCTACATCCCCTGACCTAACACATCCTCTACACCCTCTTTGCTCCTGCAGCTAGTAGGTGGCAGTGCGAGCGAGTGCGACACGATACCAGGACGACAGTGCATGGCAAGCTGTTTCTTCCTCCTCAAGCAATTCGAGGATGTCCTCATTTACCTGAACTCCATCAAAAGTTACTTCTACAACGAGGATCCGTTTAACTTCAACTTCGGACAAGCAAAGGCCGCTACTGGAAAGTTCAAGGAAGCAGAAGAGATAAAATGAGTGAAGGAATTTGCTCTTTTTAATTATTTATCACTCGGATCTATGATTGATCTATTTATCTATCCATCTACATAAAATGGTTATATAGAAGGCTTCCGCTGACACCTCTACCTTCGTCCAGATATTCCTAATGGTGCAGTCGGAGAAGATGAAGTCTGACTACGTTTACCTGGGTTGGTTAGCCCGGTGTTACATTATGAACCGGAAGCCACGGCTGGCCTGGGAACTCTACCTCAAACAGGAAACTAGCAGTGAGAGCTTCAGTCTACTGCAACTCATTGCTAACGATTGTTACAAGGTTTGTTGGGGGAAAGGGTGGTTAATTTTTAGGAAGAACTTGATGATTTTCAGATTTTCTCCATACCTTTTGAGCCAAATGAAAATTGACATGATGAATTTGGGTCAGTATAACGTATTTGTGTATTCTAAACCCCTGAGAAACTGTGAGCGAACTCATCATTATTTGTCTTCAGATGGGTCAGTTCTACTACAGCGCCAAAGCATTTGATGTATTGGAACGACTAGACCCCAACCCAGAATACTGGGAAGGCAAGAGAGGAGCGTGCATTGGACTCTTCCAACAGATAATAGCTGGCCATGAGCCAAAGTGAGTGAATTTCGAGTTTTTAGTTTATAATTGTTCAGATAACATATCTGCCAATAGAATAACGATACTCAGTACTCACTATCTCCAATTATACGTCAAGTTTCCATGGCCAAAAAGTCCACTGCAAATAATATGACCATGTTTTTGAAGGATTCTCAACACAGCTTGCGTCAGTGGGTCTAACAAAATTTTGACAATCTCTCCTTTTCAGGGAAACTCTCCGGGAGATCCTGGCAATCCTACGGAACACTGGAAACGCACAAGTGGAGTACATCATCAGAATCATGAAGAAATGGGCCAAAGATAATCGTGTTTCTGTGACGTGATGGACTGACCACTTAATGTAAAATTGTACATAATTAGCATTCTTCCATAACAAATCAAGGGGTCCTTTTTGCTGATATCTCTAAAATTTATTTTTATTTGTCTGTAATTATTTATCAGTGATATTTTAGACCTGAGAGAACGTTGCTGGTCAATAATTACAAATCAGTAAGATCTTTTAATTTTATGTGTATGTTTACCAACATAAGTACATAACGATGTCCTTGTTCATGATCCGATCATTGCTTGTTCAGTTGTAAAACACCAACAGCCAATCTACAACCTACATCTTACAATTGTTTGTTCAGTGTTCGGTTGTTCGCTGCTCGAATTGGGCAGGAATATCATATGAAATCGGCTCTGAGGTCATTCGCCATATTCAAAATTCATGATTGGGTTTGCAAATTGTTTTATCTGAGCATTCGAATGATATTAGTGTACTGGGAACTACATAAGTAGATAAATCAAACATATCCAATTGCTTCATTTGCATTACAGCTCAGAGATCTGAGATATCTAATTTACATGAACCTTATGATCATTTGATAATGATTGTAATATAAATTTGATATTAAGATTCAAAAATAAAAGTTCAATCTTCTGCTGTGATTTCTCTTTTTTCTATATTCGAAGGTATAATGGTATATAGAAAGATAGATCTAAATATTTAAGGTGTTGTAGAAAGGCCAAATTGAAAGTAGCATATTATGATCACATATTTGACATCTATTTTTGTTTTTGCTCACATAGACTTTTAGACTCCGTTAATTGCATTTTTCGTGCGTGCGATGTATTTCTACGTACTGCGTAGTCACACGTTCATTTATGCGTGCGTGTATTTGTTCGTACGTGCATGTGCACGTACGTACATGTGTACGTACGTGCACGTGTTCTTACGTGCATGTGTACCTTCGTGCATGTGTACACACGTACATGTGTACGTAAGTGCATGTGAATTGTGAACGTACGTGCATGTGTACGTACGTGCATGTGTACGTACGTGCATGTGTAAGTACGTGCATGAATATGTACGTGCACGTGTACGTACGTGCATGTGTACGTACGTGCATGTGTACGTACGTGCATGTGTACGTACGTGCATGTGTACGACACGTGCATGTATGTGTACGTACGTGCATGTACGTACGTGCATATGTACGTACATGTGTACGTACGTGCATATGTACGTACGCACGTGCATGTGTACGTACGTGCATGTACGTACGTGCATGTGTACACGTGCGTAATGTACGTACGTGCATGTGTACGTACTACGTACGTGCATGTGTACGTACGTGCATGTGTACGCACGTGCATGTGAACGTACGTGCATGTGTACGTACGTGCATGTGTACGTACGTGCATGTGTACGTACGTGCATGTGTACGTACGTGCATGTGTGCGTACGTGCATGTGTACGTATGTGCATGTGTACGTACGTGCATGTGTACGTACGTGCATGTGTACGTACGTGCATGTGTACGTACGCATGCATGTGTACGTACGTGCATGTGTACGTACGTGCATGTGAACGTACGTGCATGTGTACGTACGTGCATGTGAACGTACGTGCATGTGTACGTACGTGTAGCGTCTTGGCGCGCGCGCGAGGCCAGGGGTCATGCAACGCCTGACAATACATGCGTACGTTATTGCATTGCATGTATATATTTTAGGTACATGTACTGTATGTGTAACTGTACGCACGTGCATGACTGCATGTCATGTGTACGTAAGTGCATGACGGATTGCACTTAGCACGTGTATGTATACCGAATACCCCTGTTTGCGTCGTGCCGCGCGGCGCGCTTCTTCAAAACATTGTGTCCGGTGGGGAATATTAACATTACATATGAGGCGGCCGTAACGTTCGTCGTTCAATCGAATGCAGAATTGGTTGATCGATCAACTCCATTTGAAAGAATGATGTGTTTTACTGATCTGTAATGACTTGAATGGTGTTTAAATGAACAATATTTAATTACTTCCCTACCAGCTCGAGGATTTTCGAAACACATCAGTCGATCATGAAATGAAGTTGATCGATTGACCTTCCTAAGCCCGCATAGCATAGGTGCAGTGTGCGTACGCGCGCCGCGCTACCCTACGGGACAGGGATATACGTGTTTAGCAACGATTGACCAATTCCATTTGATCGACCGATGAATGTTATGACCACCTTAACTCACAACACATTAAATTAACTACCTGAAAATGTTGTGTCACACTTTGCATTTGTGGAGTTCCTGAAGAAGAGATATTTTCTCGAAACTGACAGTTGAATAGTGGTATAAAGTATGTGGGTTTGATTTCATGTTTGAGAACTTTGTGTTTCACTGATATATACCAACAATTTAAGAATGAATCCTTCAAAACTCAATTCACATCGATCTGCAATACTTTTCTCCAACTCTGGACTTGAACTTAAAAATGAATCCTTGAGAAAGGCTTTGCAAGAACAGTCACTGACATAATCAATCACTTCAAACATTTAAAGTGTGTTTTCAAGTTTCCAAATAACTGTCCATGCAAACATTTTACCGTGATGCCTGAGGATAATTATTTTGTAGGGTCAGTTCAAACTGCACTTTGAGTGTCTGCTGTGTTAGTTTGCATGGGGTATGAGACATATAACATGTCTGTGCACTGTGCCAACTTATGCCATGCACATGAAAGACATGCACACTACAGTTTGAACTGTCACTGTTAGACATGTTAAGTATTCAATTCAACCTCCTACAATATTTTTTTTCCTTATTAAGGGATCATTCACAATCAACTTTTGGCCAATTTCAACCCCCATCCTTCCCCTCATAATCAAACATGATCAAAGCCCAGCCCAGCCCACCCCCTCCCCCTTAAGAGGAGGATATTACACAATCATGGCTACCTCCCCCCACACTGCTGCTTCAAAAGATAATGAATAAAATGGATGGTGTAAATACTTGACTATTGATTATTTATGTTTAAGGGGGGGGGGGGGTTCAAGCCAAATTTTTGGGAAAACACGTTTCTGAGATAACGGTTGACCCAAATTTATACCCGTGGGCCAACTTTTGGTCAGGTTTGGTACTCCCAGACCCACTGGCGCCGCCGTGGCGCCATGCCCAAATATGGGCACAAAATGGGCATATTTTTCAAAAGCGACTTGGGCGGGATCTGAGGTGTGCAATCGATAGATAATGATCCCTGAGTTACCATAAAAATTTAAGTCGATATCTCAAAATGGCTAGGAGTTATGGCCGAAAAACGTATGCCCATATATGGGCATCATTTTGTCGCGCAAGCCAATTCTGGCCCATAACTTGGGCAAACATCAATATTTTTGAATGAAACCAACTTTATTCGATAAATAGCGTTGAATTATGTATTCTCTGCAAGTTTGGGCTTCATTGCTGCTAAAATGGCGATTTGAGGTCCAAAAAACCACTAAAAAACACAAATGGCCATTTTTCTCAGTTCGCGTTTTTCCAAAAGTGCACTTTACTCAAACGCTTATAACTTCGGCTACGATTGATATTTTGCATAATTCTTTTTACGTGAAACTAGACTAAATTCCTCAGATACTAATAGAGCCGGATTTTGATTTAGGCCTCAAAATTTTGGCGCCAAAAGTGCCAAATTTTTGGCAAAAAATTTGGCACTTTGGCGCCAAAATTTTTGGAGGCCTAACTCAAAAACCGGCTCTATTTGTTTCTGAGGAATTTAGTCAGTTTCACGTAAAAAGAATTATCCTAAAATATCAATAAATAATTAGTTTAAGCGTTTAGTAAAGTTTTTTGAAAAAAATGCGAACTGAAAAATCGATTTTTGGTTTTCTAGAGGTTTTTTGGACCTCAAATCGCCATTTTAGCAACAATCAAGCCCAAACTTGCAGAGAATACATAATTTAACGCTATTTATCGAATAAAGTTGGTTTCATTCAAAAATATTGATGTTTGCCCAAGTTATGGGCCAGAATCCAATGATTATGTGTGCATATGCCCATGTATGGGCATAATGTTTTTCAACATAACTCGGCCATTTTTTGAGATATCGACTTCAAATTTTTTATGGTAACTCAGGGATCATTATCTATCGATTGCACACCTCAGATCCCGCCCAAGTTGTTTTTTGAAAAATATGCCCATTTTGTGCCCATATTTGGGCAAGGGCGGGCCATGGGTCTGGGAGTACCAAACCCCCCCAAAAGTTGCACACTGGAAGACTTTTGGGTCAACCGTTATCTCAGAAACGTGTTTTCCAAAAAAATTTGGCTTGAACCACTCTTTAAGCTTTGGAAAATATTGAGGAAAGTTTTGGAAAATGTTGAAAATATTGCTTTGAGTTTTCTGAAAATTTATGGAAAGAGTTTCAAAAATTTTGTCAAAGGTTGGATATTTTGATTATCTTTAATATGATCCTTCATGATATCAAGTGTATGAGATACAAGTGAAACTCAAGGATGATAATGAATGGAATGAATCTAACAATTTCACAACCACACATCTCTACTGGCAGTTTCGGAATTTAAGATTCCATCTTCAGGATCTATGTGTGAATGTTAATCATCCTCAAATTTGATTGTAATTAGTAGTGTTGTTAAGTTTACATAATCAACCACTGAAACCCTCCTTGTAATCAAACACAATCATTTTACAACCCCCTCCCCTAGATTACATATGTGAACAATCCCTTACTCAGATAATTCTCTATCTTTAAATATATTGTAGTGAAATCTGTATCCCATATGTGTGCAGACCGCTCAATTGAAAAAGGGCTCAATAGAGAGGTGCAAAAATTGTGTGCTTTTGAAAGAATTTGTATAGAAAGTTGAAGTGCGCAGAGGAAATCTGCACGTCTTTATCCGCACGTCTTTATCAAGCGGTCTGCACACATATGTGTATAATAATTGATCTATGATTTATAATAAATGATCTATGATTTATTTGTTTATTGTTATGGTGACATGTCTAAATGCTACATGTATGGCTCTTTCATGCACTGCATAATTATGCATAGCTCACTGGCTCTTATAAACAGGCAGTGAGCCACACCAGACTGTTGCACAGTGCATGTAAAAGCCAAACTTGTAGCAGTTCAACATGTCCCTAAAATATTTACTCATGGTATCATATATTGATTAAGAAATATTTTCCTAGTTCAAGTACAATTGAGGATCTATTAGATCAATTAGAAGACCTTCTAGTTGATCCTTCAGTTGATATCAATTCAATCTCGCCATACAAGTGAGTAACACATTTTTCTGGATATAATATTGTTGGTGGACATTGTTATTTGAATATCTCTGGTCAGAATTCGATTGTTACTTTGAAAAAAATGAAAATGTAAGATTGTCTTAAATGAGTATACTCTCAAGCGTGAGGTTAAGGATCCTAAATTACTCCTTGAAGACTTGGAAACATTGTACCTGTCTTCAACAGACACACCATCACTACACTCTCAGGAAACAGTGAGTGCACTTCCTTAAATCTATCAAGAAATTGCCCTAATTTTAATAGATAGTTAATGTATCAAACATTATTCAACATAAATACATTTGATATATATACCAGTTTATCATATTGTTTTAGTTTGTAATATTTCCATGAAAATAATTTTCATGGGGGTTGTGACCTATTCTCAGGTTGATGTTGAAGAGGAAAGTCTCTGGAGTGCAAGTCAACTCAATCGGGTAATTCTTTCTATGGTTATATGTTAGAGGTATAAATTTAGGTTCTCAAAATGCCACAACTTATGGCCACATTCAGATCTAATGATGTGGAAGTCAGTTGAAAAAGACCAGATGTCCGTGGCCCAATGGCCAATAATCAGCAAAATTACTATTCTCAAAGATACCTAGCCTCTGAAATTTCTCTTAATTCATTCTCTTAATTTCTCTTAATTCATTCTTCAGTCTTCACTCATTCAACTGCTCTTGAAACACTTATACTATAATTGATTGCCCCTCATCCTTTATTACTGTTTTGTCTTAAGAAGGAGTCTTGGAGCAATCAGATATAATTACTAGCTGTTGATTATATAGGTGTGTATATGGGCATCATATGATTAGGTATTGATCATACAGTAGTATCTTTTGTATCAATAAAATGTTTCCAACTAACCCACAACAGTACAATAGAAGGATTCATTGCAGATTCAGTGCACCGAAATAAAATTTTTGAATAATCTATCTATTGTCACTAAGTTACTTGCTTAAAGTTTCCATTCCAAAAGGCTTAATTAGAATTCAGTTTATTTTAAGTGTATGTTATGCCTACGTGAAGAGATTTGATAATATAAACTTTACTATTGTCAGATTTAATAATAAAAATAATCATTGCAGATTACTCTCATTACCTTGCTTTAATTTTACTAGATAGGACTCTCATAGTTGTATAAGTTCAGTACCTAAGCCTAAAAGCCAAAGATATTTTTGGGTACTGATTAAAATGGCCATTCTAATTTTTTATCCTTCAACATTGAAATCATTAGGTTCTTTTTTTAATGAAGGCCAATTGTTTGGGTTATAAATGGACTTGGTCTGGAGGATTATGAGAAAATTTGATGGATGTCCTTTGTTTATTGGCCTCTTGAAATCACCTCTTGAAAAGGAAAGCAGGATGCAACAATGACCAGAAAGTGCAATGGTTTGATATCTACATCAAAGAAAATGTAACACATCTTATGACATTAAATGAGGCTCATGTGCGGACACAGGGAACTAAATGAATAATTCAAAATGGCCCTATCTACAAAGAGTTTTATGTGCAGAGATTTGCCACGTGGACTGAATTTGCCCACATGTGGCCACATGTTATTATATATACACACGTTGATTCACCATGGAATAAGGAAATAGGTATAGCGCCCGAATGTTGAAGCAACAGGCCCAATTCCTATTTTTCCGTTTAATAAATTTGGTTGGTGAGTACTGTGCATGGCTGTGATTTGAAACATGATACTTAATGATTCGTAAGTGATAAAGTAATGACCAGAATTGAATAAGAAATTTATTACTTTATTATTATCGTTTTATCAGTCACCTTTCATATGATTACATGTATATGTCTAAACAGCAAATCATATCATTATCCATTTGCAAATTATAAGTAAACGCTGTATTTCTTTACGTTTTTATTCGATTCTTTTGACAGCTTGAATCGTGGTTTTAACATTCCAAGAATTTAAACTTTCTCATGAATTTCCTGGAACTTTTCATCTTGCTATTTAAATGTGCAAATTTAAACTCATTTATTCGTTATTTATTAGACAACGTGTTTTTTGGACGTGTTTTTTGATAAATGATATCACTATGCTATTTTTTATACTGAAAATCAGCGGATTATTCTCGAACTGTCGAGTGTTGAGTAACTTTTCATTAGATCGGCTTGGATTAATTCATCGTGGTTGCTAGGACACTAATACCTTCCTTTTTGTGAATATTCAAGCATGCCAAGTGCCAAAGATCTCCTCATAATGAAATTCATACTTTTCACCGGGTAATATATAATTCTATTAAATGGACGCTGTATAATCTATGAATCCAAACGGCTCTGTTTTTCCTTTTCAGTACCCGAACCCTTATTACAGTAGAAGAATTCATTCCCTAATTTTCCTTCCTCAGGCATTAAAAAGTCGCAAAGAAAAACCGACCAACGAACGAACCGTTGCTCCAACAATCGCACAGTACGACTGTAAAGCAGCTAACACCGACTATCTGTTATCTACCAGACAATCTGTCGACAAGACCCCACCACGGACAACGACCTACGAGGAAGAACTACGTCGCATCATGAGCACAACTTGGAACTCGACTCCTAACAACTGCGCTAACGCCGCGGGAGGACCAGCCATGCCAGGCCACGAGCATGGCAACCAGCTGAGGGCTAAAACTTACACCAACAGCAACCGCTACAACCGGGGAGGTGAGTCCGGATGGACATGTTTTAAAACATGTTAAAAACCCGCTTTTGTTCCAAAAACGCGAAAAATCATTAAAATCAGTTTGAAATTAGAAATCATTTAAAATTGAGATCAATTTCTGGCGAGAGATTGCAAAGAAAGAATGTATTACAGAATGTATTGACCCAATAATTCCAGGGAGGCATTGATTGACCCAATAATTCCGGGAGGATCTAATCACCAGTGAGGAGGAATTGACCTAATAATTCCAGGGAGGATCTAATCACCAGGAAGGAGGCATTGACCCTATAATTCCAGGGAGGATCTAATCACCAGGGAGGCATTGATTGACCTAATAATTCCGGGGAGGATCTAATCACCAGGGAGGAGGAGGAGGAGGAATTGACCAGGAGCACCCTCCTTCCAACATGGGGGGACACAACCCTGTTGACCTGCCCAGCATGTACTACGATCAGAACAACAACTTCTATCCGGGACCTCCCCAGCAAGCCCAGTTCGCAGGAAACAACCCCTACCAGCAACCCTACTCCAACCCCAACATGTTCAACAATAGCGAGTGAGTTCTCTTACTTCATTTCTTTCTTGTGGTTTTCCGACATGTTCCTCTTAGTTTTTTCTTACCTTCTGTCTTTTTTCTTATTGTTCTCATACTTCATAATCATCATGCTTTCTTCTTACTTTCCTCTTACTTTCTTACGGAGATTTACAGTTTCTATTTGTACGGCATATCTTACTTATTTTTCAAACATTGTTGAAGCTAACATTTCATAAGACGTTTATTTCAGCTATCAGCTGTAACTGTTCAGTGATGTCCGTTCTTTGTAGTTCACACAATGTTACTGTATCACCTGTTGTAAGTGCCACACCTTGTTATGAATTTCGCAACGTTATACGTTGTGTGTTATACTGATGGAATAAGTAAGTAAACGTTTCACGTGGAATGTTTCAAATTACTCAAAAATTTGAATTTGAATTAAATTTAATTTCAAAATTAAATTTGGATGTTCAAGTGGTAAGACTTGCAATCAAACAATCAAATATAAATAAGATTATTTTCCGTACTATGGACTTCAACTTTTTGGCCCAAAAATTGGCCAAATAATTGAAGAATTTCCTCAAAGTTTTACATTCATTGCTATTACTGTATTATCGAAAATGTGATGTTTATGATGTTCAATATTAATTATGATGTTGTTTGCTATACATTATCAACAAACAACAATAGATTTAATGCGCTATTATATCATTAACAACAATGTCATTATGATGAAGTCTACTTTTCATAAGCTTAATTAACAGTGTTTTGTATCATTGGGCACACATTATAATTCATTTTGCTACCTACTACCAGACACTTTGAATGACAGATTGCCATGTAGATGCAGGGCTCCCACGCTCAATAGTCCCTCTCACGTCATCAAGTCACCTCTTCAAACCATGGTGTTCCCATCACCATCCATCAACAACCTATTATCATGTCCACATTCGACTTATATAATAACATTCCCGGTCCTATAATCCCCATTGTTTGTTCAGTTGCTCGTCTATAATACACACGCTAAAACACACACAGCTACATGCCTTGAATATAGGCGACACACAAACAATAAGCAGTCGAGAGTGACGTCATTATCAGGGCTCAACATGGGAAATCGATGACATCTCCCGAACCGTCTCGTTTTGCTGTGGTTTATTATATATAATTCTAGTTTGTGGAGTTATTAGCTATGTAGATTCAAAGAGTGTGTCATTCAATTCTCTGTGTTCTATGTAACGTACGTGGCCCCAGTCTTGATTATAAAAACACTGCGTGATCTCCTTTTAACCATTCGTGTTTTCCTGGAAATACATTAATAAGTTCCTCCTCGCTCATAATGCAGCACCATTTACTCTGATGTTGCCGTGTTGATTGTGTACGTGCGATGAAACTTGTGTTATGAGTGTTCTTTCTTTGTCCGTAGTATATTGCTGCTCTTGGTAAGAAAGTTTGTCCCTTTCATTCATTTATCCTTTCTGTTAAGTTTGTGCTATGGTTTCAAGATCAGATGGTTGTAATAATACTTTGATACCTTGAGAGTCGTGAAAGTAACATCCGAGCTGTGCCAGGGCATGGCATTTAAAACTCATACCATAATGTGGACGTGAAGCATGAGCGAACTTTATTTATCTTCAAGTTGAAGTTGTAACGCACACCACTGAATTTAGAACTCTAGGAGTCCTACTTGCTTGTCCGAATTTGTGATGGGCGTTATTGAAACTTATTGATTTATTGAAATAAATATATCGAATTTTATGGATGAGAGAATCTTGATTCTTGACAAGAGATATTTGCAATAATTCTAATTCCAATTAGGCTACCTAGTATTAAAGATTTTTGCAGAAACCTTCAACTGATGCTATTAAATTTTTGGGTCGGTGACGCAATACAATGGAAGGCATAGTTTTAAAGCTTCAATGCAAGCTTCAAGCGTTGATGCAACTTACCACTTTTCTGAGTTCTTGGCACTTCTCCACTTCACCCCCAGACGCCCTCTTCCTTCCCCTTCCTTATTGGGTGTAATTGTTGCGAAATCACCTGCCCTCCAGCCATCAATTGTACTAATATGTTGGGGCTGTTGCCCTATTATTCAAAGACATTTCGTGGAATGAATTGTTCGAAAATGTACCGAAATGGGCGGAAAATAATGCATACTTGAATAATTAATACATTGGAAATATTCTTCGAAAATATTATTCCCATCATTGAATACTGAGAGTTCTGTTTTCTTGAACCTCGATACAGTAGCTGAAGAGAGGAGATTTCGAATTAATGACCATTGTAAGACTTTTAACATTCATTCAGTACTCCATGTCTTACCAAGCTAATGAACGATGTAAGGAGTCGGTTTCCTACAGCCCGTCCACCTTTGATCTTCCTGGCTCACGTAAAATTAATGTAATTCTGTAGATTCACAGTAAAGCTGAAAACTGGATTTCCAAAAATAAGCCCGACTGGTTCCCTGAATTTGAAATAGGTTATCGACGCAAAACCTGAGAAAATTTTTAATTCTTCTCAGAAAGATAGTGCGTGTCCACACTCCACGATTAATTAAACCTAATAAAGGTCGGTATAGATCGCTGTTAAATCAACGATATTTGCTCCGAATTAATTGGAAAGTACTATTGGTTGTTTGAATTATAATGCTCTACTTGTAATGGAGTGGTTGTGTTTATTAGTTTATAAACGTTGAGTGTTGACCACTCATTACACAAAAGCCCTCAAGTGTTCATGCAACATGGATGTGATACTGTATGTAATATTTTATAAAGCACTTTTATGTGAACAATAATAATAGCATTGCAAACACAGAACTTACACTTTACTGACATAAAAAGACACGCAAACACATTCACTCACAGTTCACGCAGACACAAACAATGTATTCACAAACAGAACCGTGCACAATGCACACATAGACACTTCAATACAGCCACTCCAACACAAACACACACTAACACGCACAAACTACAAACACAAACACACGCACAAACACACAAGCACAACCACACGTACAAACTCACAAACACAACCACACGCGCAAACACACAGACAACCTTACGCACAACCACACGCACAAACACACCACACGCACAAACACAACCACACGCACAAACACACAGACACACCACACGCACACACACACACACAACCACAGCCACAAACACACCACACGCGAAAACACACAGACACACCACACGCGCAAACACACAGACACACCACACGCACAAACACACCACACGCACAGACACAAACACAACCACGCACACACACACACACACACACACACACACACACACACACACAAATACAACCACACGCACAGACACAACCACACGCACAGACACAAACACACAAATACAACCACTCATACAAACACACAACCACACGCACGTATAGAGCACCTGTTAACGCTAAGAAACTAATTACCAATACACTGCCCGTGTACACACTTATACAGTTTATATATATATAATGGACTTGATAGTTGTTGTGGTAGTAGCTCGTACATTTCATTATGTGTAGCTGGCTCAGCCATACACGATCCCCCGCTCTCTGTGTGGTTTGTTTCTCTGGCGTTTGTTTTGTTTTATAAATGTCTCTCTCCCTTCTCTCTCTTCAGTTCTTCCTTTCTTTCTTAGACTTTCTTCCTTCCTCCTTCCCTTTCCTCACTCTCTTTCTCTTTGTTTCTCACTCTAATTAATTATAAAATTGTATAAAAAGTGTATATTATACAGTTCTAGTTCCAGGAATTAGTTTACTTCTAGTTCCACACTTTTAAATACCCTCTCTCACCCTTGTAGTCAAGGTTGATTAATTTGATTTTATATATTTGCTTGAGCAGTGCTCTATATTTGGTTTCTGAAACCCTTGTACGAGTTGAGTTCAGTTCCTTGAAAATGTTGGTATTATTTCCGTTTTGATTAAATAGAAATTTCTACAATTTGTGTGATCGAAGGAGCAATCGATTTTTCGCTGTCAAATTATTAAATGGTCAAATTGAATGTTATATTTGAGTATTTGATAATGACAGGAATCTCATTTCCTTGATTGGAAGCTTATGTACTTATGTAGCTACCAATTACCTTCTATTTCTATGAATGGTGACGCCATCATTCTCCTATTTGAGTCAGTACATGGCGTTCAACCAGCATCAGCAGACCTACAACAATCATTATCAGGTACGCCTTTTACTCTTCTTTAATGTCTTGATTACATTCTTAATTCTTATATGAACATGATCATTCTGTAATGATCTAGCCGACTCGTGATTGTTTCCCCTCAGATGCTTTATGAGGGGCCATGTCGTATGGTGATGCACCTCGATAGAGGAGAATTTTACTTACCTTGTATCTATCACCACATAGCATGGTCTCGTATTCATTATAATATTATGCCAATGCTGAAACCCTTGAAAATTTGAATAATGAGAACTTTAATTAAGAAGTTTACAGAGCCAACCATTGCTGATTATATCTATTTTCTTGATTAGCGATATATCGGAATACCTAGTATTAATTTCATTGAAAAAGGAAAATTAGTACTGAGTACAACTCGTAAGAGTAAGAATTTCACTCCATTGAAACATTCGTTCGATTAATTGTTCCAAAACTTCGTCAATATTCGAGAATATATGTTTGCTCAGCATCACCGGCAACTATATAACCACTTTGTATAAAATGTCTCTGTAGTTGCCTCGTGACGTGGTACAGCTGAGAACTTTATATAAGTCACTGAAATTCTCCAATAATTCGGCTAAGTGATGGATTGCTATTTGCTTCCTTCTAGAAATTTCACTCTCTCGATTTCTCTCTGCGGGTGGGCTCTGTTTAAGGTGAAAGTTCTTTAATCCATCGCTGAGTACCCTGATTCGAGATTTATTTCCTTGAAAGTTAAGTGCAGTTTTGTAGATAGTAAAAACATTAAATTTCTTGGGTAAGAATGTCACCCCACTGCAACACTTATTCGATGATTTGTTCAAGTGTTCAAGAAATTCGTCAAATGCTTTAACAACCAGCGGCACTTTGTTTCGATTATAATACGTTTACAATCCCTCGAGTCGTGATACTGCTGACTTCTTTAATGAATTTCTCCGATAATTCGACAAAGTGGTGGATTACTTCATTTTGAAGAAATTTCACTCTCTGTGGGTGGGCTGTCTTAACTTGGTCAAAGTTCTTTAATGTGCAACAATCTAAAGTACAAAATGCGTTTAGTCGAACGTTAGGCAACCCAGTATATAATGCAATTCTGTTCGACTGTGTGTGACACGTGTGTCACGTTTAAAAACTTATCACCCGACACGAAAATTGATAATCAGTTTTCATTAGAATTTGACTAAATGGTTTAGAGAATTATCAGATAAATTCCGATTTTCGAAAGAATTAACGAAACGCGCTGTAAAGGCGATGGTGGCAATGAATTGCTGATCACAAATTAGTGAGAGCTTCTTTGGGATAGTCTCTCTGAAAATGAAGGAAATGCTCTGCTTAATGCCTGAATGTTTTCATTATATATAAGATTAAATACCATGAATTTCTTATTTCCTCATAAAAAGTTCGTATTCGGGAAATTATAGAATCCGGGATTTTAGTTAAAAGCAGCTTATATTCGAAATATAACATAACTAATAGGCAGCGATTTTAGTCAAATATAAAATCGCTATTTAGTGCTGAGACCTCTCACTACTGAAACCTCTTTCCTCTTTGGTAGAACTATTAACATTCTGAGGAGGGCCACAGAAAATTAGGCTGTAAAATCGAAGGTCAGGTACTCACCTTTGTACCTACTCACCTTTGTACCTATTAACCTACTCACCACCTCCATTATCAGAGCACAGAGCAAGGAATGATGAATCTGAATCCCTATGCCCACGAGTTCAATCCCTACCCCGTTAACAACGTGTCCAACCACCACCACCAGTACAAGAACAGCTCATCCGGACCTACCCACGTGAGTAGTTATAAGATTTACTGGGAGATCTACCCATATATTGTTTGCACATGCTGCGATCGATGAAGGCGTTGATAAATGCGCGAATTTTGCTGTGCGTGCAACTTACTTTTCATTGAATTTCTGTCGTATTTTACGCGTTTTTATCGCGGTCGTTCGATCCACGTGCACTCATTTGGGTAAATATACAAGGAATGGCTTCTCAATGAATTCACTGAAGTTCTATCTGAAGTCAATATTGTTAAACGTGTCAGTAAAAGATTGAGCCTCTTCTGATTATCTCATTGAGTCTACTCAAAAATGAAATTACATTTTTGTCGTAAAAATCAGACTTCGAAATCATGAAGTTCGCACCATGTCGTTCTGAATAAATACTCATACTGAAGCATGTGTACGGTGCTGATTCAAGTTCATGGTTAAGATATCAATCTAAATTATACCATAGATAGTCAACAGTGATCTTTTGTCTTTTGAGGTTTTATATAGTTATATTTGTTATTATTTGAAATTTTAAGCGTATAGTTAAAAGTTGTAATCCTAGATATTCTGATATTATAAGCGATCAAGCAAAGAGGTAGATTAATGAGCAAGTATCTGTCGTAAATATGGAGCTGAAACTTCCGGATTATTTGCCGGATGACAGAACGTATCAGTGGAGCAGTGGGAGCTCCCAAAGCCATATTAGAATTCTGTATTTTGTAAAGCGTCAGGAAAGGCTGAAAAATTGTATTTTGAGATGAAAATTTCATGAGTTAAAACTGTTTGGTATTGACATAATATAGGTATGTGCTTTTTACTCGGGCTATCATTTCAACCCCAATAATGGGCTTCTTTCTATTGTCTGCTTATAACGGGTGCTTGCCACTAACGTATTCCTTGTTATGTGTGCGTGTGCGGCAAGGAATGAGTGCGTCAAGGAATGAGTGCGTCAAGGAATGAGTGCGTCATTCTGTGCGTCAGTGAAACATCTTGCTAATTACTTTTAATGCTTTTATATTTGATATTTCTTGTTCTTCTATACACATAGCACACGCAAACATGAGCTGTAGGCACAGCTGAATGTTGATGCGTGTATGTGAGACTAAATATTTTATCATTAAATGGCAACTTGCATTCGATAGTTGTAGTAAATGCAATTCATTTTCTGTGATGCCCTAATAAGTGCTACATATTTTAACTTATAAGTTAATTTCAAAATAAAATGCAAGAATACTCAGTTTGAGTCCATCTTTTTTAACGGAATGAATTCTGCGAGTACGTATGGTCATATGACGTTCATCAACGACGTCTCGGTAGAGTGTAGAATTACGTAAATACATAATAAATCTATCCTTCGTATTACCGCTACGAAGAACTATAATCTTTATTTAAATGTTTGACTTGGGAACAGTGTAGCCATTTGCTAGTCCATCATACAGCATGAGTCATTAATAAGTTAATATGCGTGCAAGATGCGTTGTAATGAGCAATTGTAATGACGTCATTGTTTTAGATTAGAGTGGTGCGTTGATGACGCTGAATCGCCTTGTTTTTTCATCGCCGAGTTTACCGTTCCCATTGCAATATCTCTCCGGGATTTGTGTACAGGATATTTTTAAACATCATTCCCATTAGATGCTTTGCGTAAACTTTATTCACGTATATAGACTTCAAGGTGGTTTCCGTAGGTCTGTGAAAAGTGAAAAGTACTGGGAAAACGATATCCCGTTTTAGAATATACGTAATAAATAATACATGGTAGATTTCCATAGTGATTTTGTTGCAAGAATAGGCCTTTGGTTATAAAATATCTGAACTACCCAAACCGGGGTTATTGAATCACTTAGAAATACCCATTCTGTGGTTTTATACAGCACACACCATATTGTAAGCTAGCATACAAGCCCATAAACTACGCCGACGCGACACCACTTTAATTGGTGGGCTTCATAATATGGTACTTGCAGGCTGCAAAATAATCACTGTACATGTAGGTAACGTTACCAATACTCATGATTTATACGCTCAATAAGATTGAATCTCCTGATTTATTTGCTCAACCGCTCTCCTTCTTTCGACGTCCATAACGCCTCACCTCTGATATCTGGGCGCTCTTAAATAACTGCTATCGAAACATTATTAGCAGCTCTAAAATTTGAGGATTTTTTGTGCACTCAAGAGTTTTACACAGACCCAGTGACTTATTCGTGTGTTTCATTACAAGGAAGAGTTCGCGACTGACTACACAGAATACAAGATCTCTACCCACACCCCCAATAGTGCCCCACCCCCCAGAGCCCAGATAGAAGAAGACAGTCCAGTTATTGAGGTGAGTTCTTCAGTGAGTTATAGAGGAAGACAACCCAGTTTTAGTGGTGAGTTCTTTAACTTATTAGCTGAGTTTTAGAGGTTAGTTCTGCAACTAATTATATATGAAACCCCATTGTTTTTGCGGCGTTTTTCCGTCTGAAAGCATCGCCCCTCTCAACGATTCGGTAGGACTTTACCAATTGGCGCCATTTCCTTTTTCTGTGCAATTTTTCTGATTCTCTGAGTTTTTCTTTTCCTATTGAAGTCTGTTGGCGTGTTGAGCTTTTGAGGATTCGAGTCTATGAATGGCTGACGACTGTGTACTAGTAGGCAGATGTATTAAATAATTAGATAACACGGGCGTGCCACGTCCATTTTATACTAATCCTTTTTCCTGTGATTTTCCCCACACCTGCCACAAAACCAGAATCATTAGCCATTATTGGAGCCCTATTGTGAACTCTTACTGATAGATCATTTGAAAAGTCTTCCTAAAAGTCAGCTGACGACGGTAATCACATGATTTTTTAAAAGCTTGTGATGATAAAACTCTCGCATCAGTCATAACGTTTAAACTTCAAGTATATTTCAGTGTATATTTAAGTGTAGTTTGAAGATAGGAGCATGTCCTTTCACTATGGTGGACTATAATTTTCCTAAACGGAAATTCGGAAGAGCCTCTTGAACTTCTTCCTGTTCAAGTCTATTTAATTGAAATTTTAGAAATTTAGAGAACTGGCACTAAATTCACTAAAATTTGATGAATGTAAAATGTAGGTGCCGGCTGGTTTATCTAGTATTTTATAAATATTTCGAATTTGAAGAGGTTATGTCAAATCTGAACTCAACTTTATTTGTATACGTAGTTGGTTTTTTATGCCCTTTGATATTATAGCGACTAAAGTTGAAAAGTCATTGTTGATTTATGAATTTGCGATTCAAAAGTTGTCACGGTTATGGCAAAGTAAGTTGAAGGATTAATTGTTCGTAACTTCGATCATTATGTCTCAGACTCGATAACCAAGCTTCCACCTTCTCGAATGTTCTTTTGCGTAAGCGCTTTCAACTTGCGAGTAACCAAATGAACCTGTCAGATCACATTATCGCTTTATTGACTACGCCCCACTATTAATCAATCTTCCATTTCAGGTTTCTGAAGGAGCAGTTACCCTAACCATGCCTCACTTTTACCTAGTTTCATTTCAGGTCCCTGAAGGAGCAGTAACTATGCCTCAAGTTTACCTTACATTTCAGGTTGCTAAAGGAGCATTAACCGTAACCATGCCTCACGCTTACCTTCCATTTCAGGTCCCTGAAGGAGCAGTTACCCTAACCATGCCCCATGTTTACCTTCCATTTCAGGTTGCTGAAGGAGCAGTAACCATGCCTCACGCTTACCTTCCATTTGAGGTCCCTGAAGGAGCAGTTACCCTAACCATGCCCCATGTTTACCTGGGTAAATTCATGATGAACCGGGCTGAGTTTGAGTCTAAGTACGGAGTTTCACTGACGACAAACTCCAAGGATGGAGGATATCTAATCATAATAACAGGTTAGTTACAAGTTAGTCGTTTGCTAGTAGTTGGTCATTCGTTAGTTGTAAGTAAGTCCAGTGAATGTAGCTAGCGCTACATTCATAGGGTTCTAAGGTAGAGTGCAATGGAATGAAGGATAGAGTTTGAATAAAAAGGTGGATTCTAGCCTGTCCGCTGATATGGACACCTTCATGTAAAAGTGGCAATTTCCCGCTTTTCAGAAATTGGTTAAAATCGAAAATGTTGAATATCTTTGACAATTAACATGATAATCAGTTGAAATTTTTCAGATATCAGCAAGTGGGTAATTTGAGGATAATGGAATCACTAAAAATACAAAATTTCATTAATAAGGCCCGATTTGATACAAAAACACTTTTTGTGACTTTGCTATCCATTGGAACACTGAATATAAACCATAGAGGCTAAAGGAGGTAACTAGCCCTGTTGATATGTCACTTCTCAATATGTGGCTGATCTGGGGTCATGGAAACACATAAATCGCCTCAATATGGTAATTTCAACACACAAAGCTAAATGTGTTGTTATTATCAATAATTTAGCAGCATTTATGCCTTTTTCTTGTATAAGAGATAGTGAAAATGTTTGCTATCGCATACAAATCAAAAATTTATCTGAATTAGTTAAAATGGCCGAAAAATGATAATTTATACACAATTGTGATATTCTAATCCATTTCTTGGCCAACTAACATTACATTTCTTTTGATATGATTACTAATTGGTTCTTTATTGCATAGCAGTACCTAAAATTCTCGCCAAATAAAGTGAAGATTTAACTATCAACCACTTACATAGGTTTAAAAACACTAAGTTGTGAATTCTGGAGAGAAAATAATAGAATTGTGTCTTTATAACCATAAACTTTGGCTATAGGATTGGCAACTCCTGTCAAGATGATTGTAAAGGGTTACTCTTGTCATCCTATTCATTGAAATGTATTAATGATTATATTTGTGCTCAAAACTGATAATTTACACACACTTCGGTATGATAGTGACAAAATTATCCAAATTCGGCCAGATAATGAATATTCTGTTTTCTATAATTCCTTAAAATACTGCAAGATCAATCCAAAGCATTTGGTAACCAAGAAATAACCGAAAATCACTAAAAAAGATCGAAAATGAGGTTTCAAAAACACGTTCTAGCAATAGAGAAGCAAGTTGTACCACAGGGAAATGTGTCTTAATGCTCCATTTTGGCTTATGATATGAATTTTTTATCCTAGCTAAGCCATCAATTATGTAGTGCCTCACATTTTTACCAGCCTTGGAAGCCTCAATTCAGGCCTGGCTTGGAATTGCAGTCTCTAAGAAGAGGCTTGTATCAACTTTAAACTCGTGTTTTTGTTATCATGATTAATAAATCAATACAATTTTCAGTAGGTATGGTCCAGTGTACCAGTGCTTCAATTATCTGATAACCCCATTCAAAAACCCAGGCAACTTATGCAACATATTGTACTAACATCTAGGATAATAAAAGGACAAAATTACTAACATGTGACCTGCTTGACGGTTGACAACAAACATCCACAGAAATAAAATTGTGAAATTAATCAACAGTTCCGATTGTATACATTGACCAGTCGCTAGTGGACACTGTTCATCACTGTTTACAAATGCTATTGCATATTGCTCCTCCTCTGCTAGGGAGCTCAAGTTTCAGAAACAGGCAACCCCGTTCATATTTGTATGTCAGGTTGCCCAGATCTAGGCAACCCACTGTATTATTGTATGTTGCGTTGCAAAAGCATGTTAGTCATTTTCATGTTAGTCCAACAGTGAAGTGGGGAGGTAGATAATCGAATTGGCACTATGTAGAGAGAGCGGGTGTCCTGTTCCTCTCCACGCTATGCTCTGACCTATTTCATAATTCAATCAAAATGCTTGCATATTATCCCCAATTCCCATTGATATGCAAGGTTACTCCTTGAAGAAATGTGCCTAAAAATACTTAAGAACTTAAGAACTTAAGAATAGCGCTCGGTGGTGGCTGGTTATTGCAGTACGTTCCCATTTTAGAGAGGAGTAGAAACATGTATGAATGTTATAATTATGATTGTGTGACGACACTGAAACAATACTAACATGACGTCCTTCAAAAATCAGGTTGTACTAACATTACTACAGGTTCTAGAATGGGGTCTGGTAGTTAGATATTGATAAAAGTGGTTGAAATTCGGATTATAGACCACGTTATCATCTTCATTGCTTGAGGCCTGTGTTTCTGTTATCATTAAAATGGCCGAGATTAATTTAGTTCTAATTCTTTTCACAGATCAATTTTGGTTTTGATTTTTTCGACATTGTATGCCACCACCACTCTATTTAACGAAGGTCAAGGTCAATTATTGTGTAAACTTTGTCTAATGATAATAAAATCACATTCTCTGACAAAACTTGGAATCAGGCAAAATTGCCACTTTTACATGAAGGTGTCCATATGAGGGATCTAAGTGGCTGTAAGATGATTTGGGGGCGTGGTTACTGGTTTGTGTAGGGACTAGGATTAGATGGAGCTTTTATTCCATTACCAACTTAATTTGATGTATAGCTCGTCAGTCAATTCCGCAGTAATCTGTATACCTCAAAGTTGACATTTTATGGTTCACGTAATAGGCATTGGTAAATGTCCATTGCTTGATGTCACAGACTACCATCTGAATTTTACTTGCTCTCTATTGACCTGCAGGTTGTTTCATGTGGTCTCAGTCTTCCAAATGTGTACGTGTGTGTATGTATTGTTTCATGTTTGTATGTCTGTTTGTATGCCTGTTTGTCCCATTGTACTGGAAAGTTTGTCTGTTTGTTCGTTTGGGTGAAATGGAACATATTTGTGGTATTCTAAAGTTCCTCAGGACTACCATAGACTGCTAAATATATGAAATTTGACAGCCTACCCATTACCCTGACCTTTACATGATGCAATGATATAGCTATACTTTAAATAGCTATATTACACATGACAAGATCTCCCAGACATAAAGACGTGTTTATGAGGGCTACAATATACAATCATTCAAAGAACAGGAACTTATGTACGATACCAGAGTATATTCCTTGATGGTTATTGTTACTATACAATCATATTAGAAGGGTGAGCAATATATATATATTGAGAGTTTACTGCGAGCTAGCTTGAGCTGTTAAATGAAAGTATGTGTAGAATTGTAGAGTTTAGTGAGCTAGCTTGCTGTTAAAGTGTAGAATTGCATGTGATTAGTAGTGTGTTCAGCAGCTGCTAATGTGAGTTCGGGTGAGTTATACTAGACAGCCCCACCATTGATTATATATGATGAATGTGCGATCATACTGTGAATACACTATACATTGCAATGTTTTATTTAGTAGTGAGTGAGGTTGTGCAATGGCGCTGCTGCAATGGTGCATTATGTTGTGTAATGTGTAATAAATATCATGCCGCGCACAGTTTGGAGAGAATGAAATGACGTCATTATCAGAGGAAAGAGTGGTGTATTGATGACGTCATTATCAGAGTAAAGAGTGGTGTGTTGACGACGTCATTGCCAATTAGTAGGCGTGTGGTTAAAAGGGCGTCATCATGGGATGTATTGTGTCAATTGTTCGTATATATACAAAGTTTGTTTCTCAATACCAGATTGCATCATCGTGACTCTGAATTGTTAGATGTTATAATCGATCTTGATACCGCACACAGCTGTAGCACAGACTGTACACAAATTAAGAAATTATTGACAGTCAAATTAAGAAATTTTTGAGTACAGATCAGAAGTCTTAGTGAGTTTGATGGGCTTGAAGTGCGTGGCTTTTGTAAGTGTGAAATGCTGACGAGTTCCTTTGTAAGAAATGAAGAAATAAATTTCACGTCACGCCACCAAAAGGAACCGTCATCATGAGATCTTGAGGGTGAAAGTATGTTCGTCATCCTGACGCATTTCATAAGGGAGGGGCTGGGACCAGAGTGATTTGTACCCTTTCGTGCTTTTGATTTTACTGGTGAGGGCGGGGGGCTAAGATTTGAATAAGTGAATATTTGTCTCCTTTTGTCAGTTTTGCACCTAAAATCATCGATGTTGGTTGGTTGCAGTATGCAGCAGAAATGCCACGTTATGTAAAACAGTTTTTTGGTGCGACTATACATGGTATTATTATAATGCGATTAAGTGGCAACTGGCATTTAGGAAATGGGTAAGGAGAGAAAGAAATCGAGGGATTTATGTGGCACTTAGGAAGTGAGTAAGGAGAGAAGAAAATACTGAGATTTAGGTGTCATTTAGGAAGTGAGTTAGGAAACTAGGAAGTACCATTTTACCATGTTCGGTTAATCAGTATTCGCTCATTTAATCCGAGAGCTTGACTCCAACAAACTACTTCCTCCCATGCTATGGTTATTTACCATTTTACCATTTTCTCAACCTGGAACCCCAGTCCTTATTCCTGTAATCTTGTAACCACCTCCATCCTTATTCTAATTCTAAACCTTCTAATCTGCATCCTTATTCTAATTTTCAGGTACATTTGTTGATTTTCTGTTTAACTATTCCCTGTCTTTCCTCCAGGCGAGAGAGCAGCGGAGGCTGGCAAGGAGGTGGAAATGATGTGGAACGAGCCAATCACGAACAGTGAAGAGATCACGGAGGGGAAGCACGTTATCAAGGTACGTGTGTACAGGCATCTATAATACTAAACTACTATTAGTAGTCGCAGGTCTGCCCCCCCCCCTTTTAAAAAGGGGGCGGGGCTGCGACTCAGGGAGAGGTCCGGGTAGTCCCCCAGAGTGTCTCACTGTGCTGGAGGATTAGATGGGAACGAGTCCTGGGTATCAGGTTATAAATCTGGAAACTTCTAATAGGTTACTCAAATGCACTGCTGATGATTTGAAGGTACTTTGCATCTAAAAGTCAGCTTCTTGTAGTAATTAGCGTTGTGGAACTTGGCAATTACAGAGACATATTTTACTTGGAAGTTGCCCAAATATCTCTGTCGGTTGTTTGAAGGACTTCAGACCATCTCAAACGAACGTTCAACGTAAGCATTACTCCACGCTTTGTGTTAAAGTAACAACTCTCTGATTAAAGAAGAACAAGTTATAACGAATGTTCTCGAAGCTTTTTAAAACCCAGCTCATCTTGTGACTCGTAATGTTGTATTCAGCTTGATTGCTGCACTTAACGTAGTCTAGACTCTGTAGTATGCAAATCATAAAATTCTATATTACACTCGATTAAACGCAAACCGTACATCGTCTAGAGCTAACCTCAGTGTGTATAGTGTGAACTGTACTCACTAGTTTAGTATACCGTCTACTGTTTACACACTCTCCTGTACTGTGTAAACATAGTATGCTGTACACAGTACACTCTAGTGCGCAGTATAAATATCAAACTCCACTGCACTGTACTCCATTAATGAACATAAGAAAATATATTTAATACATTTCTCTCGCCACCGTTCTCAATATCATTTTAAAATCGGTCCAGTGGTTGAGTTAAAGTCAGGCATTTCAATGCTTTTCTGGCTCAGTGCCAGATCCGTTACATATTATATACTGCTGCCAGCCTCTGTCTCATGTACTACATTAGAATATACTGTAATGTCGTGTTCAGGTCGGCAATGGAAAGAGGTATTGTCGCCAATTCACCGTGCCCAGTAAAGATAATGACGTCATTTGAAGCGCCTATTTTCTCCTGCGCGCACTGTTCTACACCAGCAATTTATCCAAATATCTTGAGAGAGAGAGAGTTTGTGTGTGTCTCAAGTTTCAATTTCCCACAACACGAGAGACTGCAGTGTATTTTGTTCACAAGACGTGTGTGTAATGTGTGTATGTGTTTGCATATTATGTGTGCACTGCACTGTGTAGTGTGTATAATGTATATGTCTGTGTTCAATGTACACATTACCTGTGCAGTGTACATGCGTGCATGTTTATGCATCTGTGTTCTTATGTGTATGTGTATCACGTGTGTGCATACCTTATGTACCATCTCAATTCTCAATTCATTTTATTTTTGTGAGAATTTTTGTAGCTTCTGAATTGGGGAAATGAAAAACAAATTAATGTAAAAGACAACAACGAAAAATATTGCTTTTCAGTAAATAGCATCGTGGCTGTCGTCCCTGAAATTATCTAATTTATAAGATCTCATACCAAATTAAGTCATCCTCATTGCTTTTCACAAATTTTTTGACCAGCTGAACACAATAGCTTGGTCAAAGGTTTAATAACACCGATAGCTGAGTTACGTAATGAACTGAATTACTGTAGTACGTTTAATGAAATTACCCTGTGTTTTTGGGTGATCTAATGTCATAGTATATGTTGTCAAACCGACAGAATTATTTACTATCCAATATTCATACCTCCGTAATACCTTTGTATAATGATATATTCGAATACGATGATATTATATTCGAGTAAATATGTCTTCTTGAGTTCTTCTTGACAATTTGTCAAAACAGAATTACATTGAAAGATAAAAAGCAACGTACGTCACGCAATATTATCGCTGTTCACGAGTAAAGATAGGTGTGTAACGTGTATCATGTGAAACTAAACGTGTAAAACTCGTGTGTACTTTATTTCATGTGTGTGGGTGTGTTGGATACTAAGGAGAATCGAGTAAGGGTTCGTCGTGTTCCTATCATCATTCAGGGTTCGTCATGTGTAATCGTTCAGGATTTCAATGGTCATCGCTAAGTATATGTATCAAATGTTTCATGGATTCCCAAAGGTTACCACGTACTAGATTCTAGAATGATCATATATCGACTCGTTATCAGCTGATGACATTACAAAATATACTTTCACACAAATCAATCAAATTCTTTTGACTGTTATTAACGTAAATTCTGTTAACGTAAAGAAACTTCGAATCTACTAGTTTGTGAAACGATTGTTCACTTGGGGTTCTGCTGTGTAAAACGTAAGATTTACTGTGGATTAGCATTGGCTTTACTTTTAGATCGAAATGGTGTCAGTAATCACTATCCAGTATTGGTGACTGGTGAGTGGTGTCACAGTCTTGTGATGTCCGATTGGAATGGTGTCAGCAATTAAGCATATACTGCACAGGTTTGGAACCAAAATACTGATTCGTGGTATCGGATTATCACCTTTCATTAATGTAAAATCCATCAAATCATAAGTCTCGATCATATTAATTTATCGATATCCTTTTAATGACTTCCCCCGTTCAGACTTAAAGTTTACATTAATGGCTGATTTCATCGAACTTTGTTGAATCTAATAAATCAAATGGAGCAGACTAATGAAGTGTGTTGATTGAATTTGGGAACAACGATCTTTCGGTCTACTTAAATATTTTATTACAATTAATGTATCTTTCCTCGGGACTTAAATCGTCGAGCAATTTTAGGGATTAAATTTTCGCGGCATCTTTGAATTTATATTGCAATAATTCCCAATGAAATTGGCGTTGGATTAATTCATACATGGATCGAACTCAGAATTACTGTGTAAGATAAAGTAAATTCAAGTGATATTTATTGTGTTATTCGATGCGTTTCAAAGAGTAAAATGAAATCATTTAAATAATATACTCCATTGTGCTGCAGTTAAATTTATTACTACTGTCGCCAGTGGTGAGCTCACATGCTCAATATTTTAATTTGATTTCCAAATGTGACAATAAGTGTTCAAACCCTGCGTATCCGTGTTCGTGTGCGTGTATACGTGTGCGTGCATGTGTACGAACGTACTGTTATGCGACACTGCGTGTATTGATGTCTTTGTGTATTAATGTTTGTGTGCAACCAAAACAACACCCTGCCAATAATAGTCTAATACACAACCAACACTGTGCACTGTTCTTCTTTGATCAATGCTACACCTAAACAAACACAAGTTTACACAAAATGCAAATTTCTACACTTCCGCAATCTGCATTCTGCAGTATGTTGAGCGTTCACCCTTCTGAGCTACACTTTAGTTAGTAGTACGTGTAAAACGTAGATGTGAGTGTTTTAACATGTTATATATTCAAAATAATATATTATCGCAATACTCAGTCGCCTGTGTAAGGACGAGCATGCTACAAATATCAACGTTTGATTGAACGGGGCTACACTCAATGTGTGTATATTGTGTGTACGTATGTGATACATGATATGTTCGATGTCGTGTACGTAGTATGGATGTATGCATTTTCTTCAGAAAGTTCTTTGCTTATACGCATACTCGATGTTTTCAGTTTTCCAAAAAGTTTTTTGGTTCATTACTTGCGATTCATCATTTCTTACCCCAATGGATGTGTCAACTGGCTCGCTTTCTTTTTAGCTTATACGAGCGCTTATTTCCTTCCCCCATCCCCACGTCCCTTTTAATTAACGCAATGGTATTCATAACATGAGTAATAACTAGAATGTTTAGCTTCTGATTTGGGAACTAAAACAATTTATCAACCTTCCCCTAAACTTATATTTTGACGTACATTCACATTTTTCGTCGAGTGTCACTGGCCAGTGACCATATATAAAACAAAAAACATCGACAAATGATCATCAAGTGGTCGAATAAGAATGGTTAGATAAATGGTTAGATAAATGGTTAGCTAGTGTGCCTGACGAAACAGTACATGTTTCAGATTCTGCAGTATGCAAAATGGTCTGTAAAAATCTGCACTTACCATGATTATTCCTTACCCCGTTTGTGGACCAAAGATGGCGATTGGGAAGGGAAAATATTATGATAAACGTGTGATTTCCAAGAATGTATTAACATTTATATTTAATTGTGTGGACACCGATCAATACCCGTGTACCGAGGGGAATTCTTAAACTTTATAAGGGCATCTGAAAGTGTCAGCTTTGACTCTTTGATTTATTTGATCCCTGTATTATAAATCAAGATGGGCCGTATAATGTACTCTGCTCTGTTCTGTCAAGTGTGTGTGTAGTGTGTATGGAAGTAAGAAAGTACGAGTTGGCAGCCATGTGTCAGCCATGTATCAGCATCCTAGAACTGTAATTATGAAATTGCCCTTAATTCGCTCGGAGGGGTGTCCCTGCCGAATGAACTGCCCCTTCTTTGTTATGGTTATTTCGAGCAGCATACCGCTTCCCATAGTGCGATCAAATAAAACTTAATAAAAAACTGCTTGGATTGTAGCCGGAAAAAGGAACCTTCTGAGTCTGAAGTTTCAATGAAGTTCCCAAATATGCAGGTCACTACCGGGGGTTATCTGTAGATCTGCGCATTATTTCCATCTTCATAGTTCATTTAATAACAAGAATGTGGCAGATGTAAACAACTTGAGGATAACATCATTATTCGTTTCAGGTTGCTCCTGACAGGTACGAAGGAGTCCTATGCATTCCAACGGAATCCTACCAGAAACTCATTGACAAACGGAATTCTATCGAGTCTAAACACAAGGTTATTATTTGATATTACGTATGTCTTCTTCCTTTCATTGTACTTCTGGTGAAGTTAGGCAATTGATTTTCTACTGTGCGAAATGACATGGTGCACCCTAAGATATGTGAAGAATGTAACTTTTGCAAGGACTGAAGAATAAATTGTTAGCGTCCAACCGCCGCGAAGCACCCGGTTGTTATGCCGCACGGTCGCACGCGATGTCTTACACCTTTCGATTCCGTGCTTGCGATACGGTGCGGCGCTTACTTTCGATTAATACGCTGCCTTAGACCCCAACATAACGCGGCCTAAACTATGTCGGTACACAACTGTAACCGAAATTACCAAGGGGACAACTATCTAAAAGCTTTCATCCTCTCCCCAGGTACGTATACTACTGA
The DNA here is from genome assembly GCA_011033025.1 of Beroe forskalii. Taxonomy (NCBI): domain Eukaryota; kingdom Metazoa; phylum Ctenophora; class Nuda; order Beroida; family Beroidae; genus Beroe; species Beroe forskalii. The sequence goes on from WFMF01000048.1 coordinate 140,602, forward strand.
AGCACCTGACTTCTCACAACTGCTACCGAGTGATAATCCGGGCACCCAAGAAGAAATAGCGTCCGAAGCAACGGACGACCTTTGAGACTGTTGTCATTTCGTCATCTTCCGAGACTCAGGACGTTAGCACGTCATAGTGACGTTGCCTTGTGGACGTCAGCAACGAATAATTATATCGGTGACGTCACTATTCAGCTGTTCAACTGCTGTCTACAATGTGTATCAGGGTTGCTTGGCGACCACACCAACTTTGCGTTAATTTATAATGTTATTACAATAAGTTTTCTGCAGAAACTTGTATATCTGGGCATACGTTTGGTCAGGTCTCTTTTTGCCCGTGTTTGAGCTAAAGGTTGAATTTAGTTTTCTGTTGAAATTCAAATTTGATCGACGAGTGTTTCTGATGACGCAGAACATTTTTTCGAAAATTTGATGTTTCTTAACTTTTTCCGAGCGTACAATTCGAATTGCGAAATGGCGAAAAGAGGTCTGACCAGCTAAACCAGTTTACCTTTTTAATGTTTAAAACATTGCATGATTGTTATGTACCTTTTGATCGGGCTTGAACTGTATCGGGGTCAGATTGAATAACGTGAGTAATAAGTTGATAATGATAATAATAATGCGTATAACGAACTCAGTATTACGTCATATATCAGTGTTTATGTTGGACGCATATATAATATTAAAAGGAATAATACATACGAATATGATGCCCTACATTTTGTGTTCTGTGTACTGACCTGTGCTAAGGTTTTTAATCTTGTTGTAAATAAAGACAACGCACCTATCGTTTGTTCATTCCTTGTGTTTTATTCTACTACTACTACTGAGTTAGAGAACTACAAGGTATTGTATACCTATTGTTGAGTATAATTTTGGATAAAGCCAGCTGTTCAAGTGCGGCTTGTTTTATGAGGAGGTCCCCACTGAGTTCTCAGGGATTCGTCCTTGGTGTCAGAGAACGTCAGTAAAGCGTCTTACTAGTTACTGATCTCAGTTAAGTGTCATACTGGTGTCAGCAAAACTTCATACTAATGTCAGATAAGCGTCAACGTAATACTGGTGTCATTAAACTAGTGTCAGGAGACGTTCTACTGGTGTCTTTTAAGCGTCATGCTGGTGTCAGAGAACGTCATACTGGCGTCAGTAAAGCATAACACTTTTGGTGTCAGCAGAAATGTTGGCAGTAGAAGTTAGAACGCTGTAGAAGTTAGAACGCTGGTGAATGATTGTGTATGCTATAGTGTGTTCCAGGCTTGTGTCAGGAGTGGACTGGTGACAACAGACTCTTGGACTGATCAAACTTGTTGTCATATTCTCGTAACCCAGAATTACATGGGAACGGCCATCTTGTACCAATTTATTTCACCGACCTATTGTCCTAAAGATGATATACCTTTATTGGCCCTCATTAAACCGGTCCTTAACGACAAAAATGATTTTGAGATTTTTGTTCAAAGGCCGGTTAGAGCGTGGCCGGTTTAATTGAAGGCCAATTAATTCAGGTGAAATAAAACTCTTTTTACTTGGCTAATACAGTGTTAAATTCACTTGAACGTAATCATACAGCACAGATAATATTAGATCATATGTGTGCTGACCGGGATTTGGGTCTTTTGATGCAATTCATTAAGTATAGATGAGTTTAGTGGTTATTTTGGAGAATAGAATATTTGATCTGGCCACCACTGTTTCGAAAATAATCCAATTTTTGTCCAGAGGGGCGGTTAAAAAGGGACGGCTAATTAAAGGCCACTGAGGTACTCATTTGGGTCGCATTTTGGCCAAAATTTTGGAAAGTCTATACTTACATGGAACGCGCGAGACAAAATCTAATTTAACAAGACTGATAGCGATGCATTATTAAAGCAATAAACGCGCGGCGCGCGCCCGGTCATCGCCGCGCATTCATCTAAGCGCAGCAGATGCTAACGACGACGCGCGCTTTCCTAAGCTAAGCCCGCATTTGCCCTAACCAGGGCCCTGGCTACGCGCACTGAGTGCGCGGCAAGCGTATCGACACCCCTGGTTAGGGGAAGCCCGCATAGGTGTGCACATTGCCCTATCCTGCGCGCGTAAGCACCTGGTTAGGTGAAGTGTACACACTGCTCTGTGTTGTCAGGCGTTGCCTGACCCCCTTAAAATTTTAAATAATGGGTCTGACGACGTCAGACTCGACGGGCGATGTCCGTCCCTTTCTTCTGACTTGTTGTTGGACAAGGAAGGCGCAAAGTGACGTCCAAATGTGGAACGTTGCGCCGCGCGCGCGAGGGTAGGGTAACATCCTACGACGTCAGACAAGCTCTGTGGAAGTTAAGCGCGCAACGCAATCAGCAATCAAAGGTATCCGTCGCGTGTTTAGCAAGCAATAAGATTTGTCCGGTCCTATACTGTATACCTTATAAAACATTAAAACGAACGGGGACACATAGCATGGCACGTGGCAATTAAAGGCAATATGCATATGGCATAGAATCAACATTTTTTACGTCACGCATACGGCAAACTGAAGTCGTACACACGCAAAACTACATTTCAAACTACCACTGTTATAGAGGCCTGAACACTTTTGAAATGAGTGCTGCCTGATGTAATTTAAATGGTTCATCATTTATTTTAATACTTTAGTCGAGTTTCATGGACCACAAATTGTAAGAGGATCGACGGACGTTGCCCCGTCTACACCCCGCGGAACGCCATTGGACCCGCGCGCAGTTGCGCGTGCGATCTCTGATGACCGACAAATATTGAATTGAATTTTGTTTCAAACATAATTACTTGCTGCTGACTGTTTTTATATCTTCTTTTAGCCTTCCTAAGCCCGCATAGGTGTGTGTACGCGCGCGGCGCTTCCCTACGGGAAGTGCGCCGCGCAACGCAGACAGGGATATACGTGTTTAGCAACTTTTAGCCAATAGAATGAATATTTGATTCCTTTTTGTTTCATCAAATTTGATGAAAAGACGCGCGCGCGGCGGTCAGACAAACGAAAAAGTGGAGAAAATTTCGCGATCAAAATCACCCCAATTCCAATTACTTCTTAATTGATCATATCTCAGTCAACTTTCAAGCAAGAAAATTTTAGCTATTATGCTCCGAAGCCTCATTAAATTTTTTAGTGATCGGCGCTTTTTATAAAAAGCCGCGCACATCAGGTTGTCTGTTTCCGATGTACAACGACAAATTTTATCTTGCGGAGTTGAACGCGCCATAGCAACGCGTGACTCAAGCTGTCCCACCGCCCTCTGCTTGGTGCTTTGTGCTTACGCTCTTGCTATCAGTTATTGTGTATTACCAGTTCATTGATTGGGTAAAATATTGTTGATCTAATTCAATAAAGATTACTTTTGTTTTTTGTAACCTTGTTCGTTAGGCGACTGCATAGACTTAGGTTGATCGAAAATCAGGTTTAATGTAAAAACACACACAAATGTTGCTTTGAATATTTTTGTCTTCGTAATTCTTTATGCATCAGTTAGAAAACTAAATTCCTCAGAAACAAATGGAGCTGGATTTTTGATTTTGACCTCCAAAAAATTTTTAAGCCCATTTTACGCATATTTTGCCAAATTTTTGGCCCAAATGGGCTAAAAAAGTTTTGGGGGCCTAAACCAAACATCTGGCTCCATTTGTTTCTGAAGAATTTCGTTTTCTAACTGATGCAAAACAATTGATGACAAAATATTATTTGTATCGACATTTGTGTGCGTTTTTACATTAAACCTGATTTTCGATCAACCTAAGTCTATGCAGTCGCCTAACAATTCTATGGCTTATGTATTGATGAAATTCTACAATTAATTCTCAATTTGAATGCCATTTTTTAGTCGTTATTAACCATTAAAGATGTTCCAAATCCAAGCAAACATTGACTAATATTATCTTAATCAAGCTGAAGTGTATTGTTCGTACATCCGTGGTTTAAAGAAGAATAGGTATAGAATAACGAAGCTATTACTATGTGAAGGTAATTTTACACAAAATTCATCATTGAATAATTGTTATATTACAAATTTACATTGATTCAGAAAATTGGAACAGCATACGATTGACAGATAATTGATAATGTATCGAAGTTAAGTCACTTTTTACAGTCATATCAAAATTACATTTCTTCTTCAAAAGCAGGCAAATAATACAGTATTTTTCATTCTTCAGAGCTCCTCATTCCGTTTGTGTCCTCCGGACATCCTGACTGGCTTTGCTCCTCGTGGAGGCTCGTGCAGGTGTAATGGGCGTACCTGAGAGGTGAAATGTGATTATATTTACCATTTATAACACTGAGATATGAACGGATCAAATCACAGGACTGCTGTACTGTGGTTTGTAATACAGACAACGTTCAAAAGAAAAAGTGATTTTGCGAATTTCCCTTCAGCTTAAACCACTGTAAAATTGCAATCGTTCAAATGCTCATAACTTGGATATGAATAGGGCTGAGTAAGCACCAGGTGTCAAGTATGAATAACATAATAACTACTTAATAAATTGTTGGCCATTTTCAACCCTCCCCAGCACTCATTTGAAAATATCCTCCCATAAAATAAGAGGCAAATTCCTTGACTATGTATTATGAGAACATTTTATATCATATTCTGATGTTTCGAACCTCTTTGTTCTTTTTGATCCGGGGATAAGGTCGAATCTGCAGTTCTTAAGGTTCAGGGTTTGGGAGAGGTTCAGCCCGGTTTCTGGTATTGGGTAATGTGACTGTGAAACTCGAGCAGCTGAGAACATAATTTCTGCTTAATTCCTTGAAACCCTCATAAAGGGGTTTACAAGTTAGATAAATTTCAGAGCGCCGTTGATCTTACTTTTCGATATCATGTTCCTGAGCTTACAGTCGTCCATGGAACGCCACAATTGAAAGTACTCGTTTCTGTTGCGAGCTGTTTTACATTACTTCTGACCTACTGGAGTATTAAGATGATCGTTTCACCATCAGAATCCTTGACTGTGCTCTATTGAGTGCACGGCCCAATTACACGAATCTCAAAATTGAGCAGTGAAATTGGGCCGTTTTTTCAAATTGGCGTTCTTCCGTAAACTGCGCACATGCTACTAGCACGATTGACTACCTCACGCGTATGGGGTGATAGTGTATACATCGCAACTTTACTACTTTACTACCAGAGTATCAGAAGGAGCAGAGCGAACCTGAATTAGGTAGGTACATCAAGAATCAAGATAAATTCATCTCAGATAGTCAGATTAATGATAAATGACAGTTTGCTGCAATTTGACAAGTCCTCTTTCAAAATAAATGAATTAACTTTCGACCAATATGCTTATCATTATGATGAGTTTGAACCGATTGGTATGAACTATACCTACACTTGTCCTGCATCATTATAATTTCCTAAATTTTGCCTTCATAGTGAGATAACCGTCAGTTAAGCAGTTAAGTGTAATTAGTTGTAGTTAGGTACTAGAGGATTGCTATGAAGACATTGGTAGTGATTGACCTCCAATATAAAATATGAGAATGAAATTTGAGATCTAATTAGCTCCTTGTTCAGTACCTAATCTGAAAATACACACATTAGTCCACACATTAGAAAAAAAGAACACTGCTGGATAACCAATGACTCAATTACAGTTTTTGGTTGCATTGTCCATTAATGGTTGAAGTTAGAATGAAGTGGTTCTATCGGACTTCATTCACATCAGGCAGCCCTTCTTCGAGTTCGAAGAACACTTTCATACTCGTTGAGGGATGAAAGTTCTGTTTCGTGTGTAAAATGTAGAATGTTAATTTTTACAGTTAGGTACACACGCAGTGACTATCGAAGTATCGAGTGTCAATTACATCCGCCAAACGGAATACTCGTATACAGGAGCTACGTTGATGAAAATACAAATTTGTCGCGAGTTTTTCTCGCGAGAATGTTCGCGAGTATTTCTCGTAACAGGAGCCAGGGTGTAAAAGGGCGTCATCATGGGATGTATTGTGTCACTCGTTGGTATATACAAAGTGTGTTTCTCAACACAACCCCAGATTGCATCATCGTATATTGGTGACTCTGAATTGTTTGATGTAATAATCGATCTTGATGCCGTATACAGCTGTAGCACAGACTGCACAATTATTGACAGTCAAGTTAAGAAATTATTCAGTACAGATCAGAAGTCTTAGTGAGTTTGATAGGTTTTAAGTGCGTGGCTTTTGTAAGTGTAAAATGCTGACGAGTTCCTTTGTAAGGAATGAAGAAATAAATTTCACGCCACCAAAAGGAACGTCATCATAAGGTCTTGAGGGTGAAAGTATGCACGTAATCCTGACGCATTTCATCAGGGAGGGGCTGGGACCAGAGTGATTTGTACCCTTTCGTGCTTTTGATTTTACTGGTGAGGGTGGGGGCTAAGATTTGAATAAGTGAATATTTGTCTTCCTTTGTCAGTCCTGCACCTAAAATCATGGGTGTTGGTTGGTTGCAGTATGCAGCAGAAATGCTAAGTTGTGTAAAACAGATTTTTGGTGCGACTATACATGGTATTATTATAATGCGATTAAGTGGCAACTGGCATTTAGGAAATGGGTAAGGAGAGAAGAGAATCGAGGGATTTATGTGGCATTTAGGAAGTGAGTAAGGAGGGGAGAAAATACTGAGATTTATGTGTCATTTAGGAAGTGAGTTAGGAAACTAGGAAGTACCATTTTACCATGTTCGGTTAATCAGTATTCGCTCATTTAATCCAACAAACTACTTCCTCCCATGCTATTGTTATTTACCATTTTACCATTTTCTTAACCTGGAACCCCAGTCCTTATTCCTGTAATCTTGTAACCACCTCCATCCTTATTCTAATTCTAAACCTTCTAATCTGCATCCTTATTCTTATTCTAAACCTTCTAATCTGCATCCTTATTCTAATTTTAAGGTACATTTGACATTTTGTTAATCTTCTGTTTTACTAAAATATAACTATTCCCTGTCTTTCCTCCAGGCGAGAGAGCAGCGGAAGCTGGCAAGGAGGTGGAAATGATGTGGAACGAACCAATCACGAACAGCGAGGAGATCACGGAGGGGAAGCATGTTATCAAGGTATGTGTGTACAGGCACCTACTGTTAAACTACTGTTATAGTACTCGCAGGTCTGCCCCCCCCCCCTAAAATGGAGGAGGGACCTGCGATGAGGGAGGAGGGACCTGCGATGAGGGGAGAGGGACCTGCGATGAGGGAGGAGGGACCTGCGATGAGGGAGGAGGGACCTGCGACCTTGCCAGAGGTCTGGGTAGTCCCCCAGCGCTGAGGCTCCTGCCCAATGTCTCAGTGTGCTGGGGACTCTGGATGGGAACGAGTCCTGGGTATCAGGTTATAAATCTGGAAACTTCTAATAGGTTACTCAAATGCACTGCTGAATCAGCAGTGCTGATGATTTGAACGCACTTTGCCTCTAAAAGTCAGCTTCTTGTGGTAATTTTCGTTGTGGAACTTGGCAATTACAGAGACATATTTTACTTGGAAGTTGCCCAAATATCTCTGTCGGTTGTTTGAAGGACTTCAGACCATCTCAAACGATCGTTCAACGTAAGCATTACTCCACGCTTTCTGTTAAAGTAACAACTCTCTGATTAAAGAAGAACAAGTTATAACGAATGTTCTCGAAGCTTTTTAAAACCCAGCTCATCTTGTGACTCGTAATGTTGTATTCAGCTTGATTGCTGCACTTAACGTAGTCTAGACTCTGTAGTATGCAAATCATAAAATTCTGTATTACACTCGATTAAACGCAAACCGTACATCGTCTAGAGCTTACCTCAACTTGTGTATAGTGTGAACTGTACTCACTAGTTTAGTATACTGTCTACTGTTTACACACTCTCCTGTACTGTGTACACACAGTATACTGTACACACTCTAGTGGGCAGTATACTGTGGTATATATTCAACCTCACTGCACTGTACTCCATTAATGAACATAAGAAAATATATTTAATACATTTCTCTCGCCACCGTTCTCAATATCATTTTTAAATCGGTCCAGTGGTTGAGTTAAAGTCAGGCATTTCAATGCTTTTCTGGCTCAGTGCCAGATCCGTTACATATTATATACTGCTGCCAGCCTCTGTCTCATGTACTACATTAGAATATACTGTAATGGTGTGTTCAGGTCGGGAATAGAAATAGGTTTTGTCGCCAATTCACTGTACAGAGTAATGATAATGTCGTCATTTGAAGCGCCTATTTTCTCCTGCGCGCACTGTTCTACACCAGCAATTTATCCAAATATCTTGAGAGAGAGTTTGTGTGTGTCTCAAGTTTCAATTTCCCACAACACGAGAGAGACTGCAGTGTATTTTGTTCACAAGACGTGTGTGTGTAATGTGTGTATGTGTTTGCATATATTATGTGTGCACTGTGTATAATGTATATATGTCTGTTCTAAGTACACATTACCTGTGCAGTGTACATGCGTGCATATTTATTATTCATGCATATGTGTTCTTATGTGTATGGGTATCACGTGTGTGTATACTTTATGTACCGTCTCAATTCTCAATTCATTTGATTTTTTTGAGAATTTTTGTAGCCTCTGAATTGGGGAAGTGAAAAACAAAATGATGTTAAAAAACAACAACAAAAATCAAGAAATATTGCTAGTATCATACTGTTCAGTAAATAGCATCATGGCTGTCGTCCCTGAAATTATCTAATTTATAAGATCTCAGACCGAATTAAGTCATCCTCATTACTTTTCACAAATAGTTTGACCAGCTGAACACAATAGCTTGGTCAAAGGTTTAATAACACCAATAGCTGAGTTACGTAATGAACTGAATTACTGTAGTACGTTTAATGAAATTATCCTGTGTTTTTCGGTGATCTAATGTCATAGTATATATGTTGTCAAACCGACAGAATTATTTACTATCCAATATTCATACCTCCGTAATACCTTTGTATAATGATATATTCGAATACGATGATATTATATTCGAGTAAATATGTCTTCTTGAGTTCTTCTTGACAATTTGTCAAAACAGAATTACATTGAAAGATAAAAAGCAACGTACGTCACGCAGTATTATCGAGTAAAGATAGGTGTATTATGTGTATCATGTGAAAAGAAACGTGTAAGACTCGTGTGTACTTTATTTCATGTGTGTGGGTGTGTTGGGTACTAAGGAGAATTGAGTAAGGGTTCGTCGTGTTCCTATCATTATTCAGGGTTCGTCATGTATTATCGTTCAGGTCATCGCTAAGTATATGTATCAAATGTTTCATGGATTCCCAAAGGTTACCACGTACTAGATTCTAGAATGATCAATTATATCGACTTGTTATCAGCTGATTACATTACAAAATATACTTCCACCCAAATCAATCAAATTCTATTGACTTCGAACCTACGAGTTTGTGTACTGATTGTTCACTAGGGGTTCTGCTGTGTAAAAGATATACTGTGGAATGGTAGATTAGCACTGGCGTTGTATCGAAATAGTGTCAGCATCCAGCATTGGTGATTTGTGTCGCAGTATTGAGTTGTCTGATTAGAATGGTGTCAGCATTGGTGACTGGTACCACAGTCTAGTGACCTGTCTTATTGCAATGGTGTCAGCATTGGTGACTGGTGTCACAGTCTTGTGGTGTCTGATTGGAATGGTGTCAGCATACACTGGTGTCAAAGTCTAGTGGTGTCTGATTGGAATGGTGTCAGCCATTAAGCATATACTGCACAGGTTTGGAACCAAAATACTGATTCGTGGTATCGGATTATCACCATTCATTAATGTAAAATCCATCAAATCATAAGTCTCGATCATATTAATTTAGCGATATCCTTTTAATGACTTCCCCCGTTCAGACTTAAAGTTAACATTAATGGCTGATTTCATCGAACTTTGTTGAATCTAATAAATCAAATGGAGCAGACTAATGAAGTGTGTTGATTGAATTTGGGAACAACGATCTTTCGGTCTACTTAAATATTTTATTACAATTAATGTATCTTTCCTCGGGACTTAAATCGTCGAGCAATTTTAGGGATTAAATTTTCGCGGCATCTTTGAATTTATATTGCAATAATTCCCAATGAAATTGGCGTTGGATTAATTCATACATGGATCGAACTCAGAATTACTGTGTAAGATAAAGTAAATTCGAGTGATATTTATTGTGTTATTCGATGCGTTTCAAAAAGTAAAATGAAATCATTTAAATAATATACTCCATTGTGCTGCAGTTAAATTTATTACTACTGTCGCCAGTGGTAAGCTCACATGCTCAATATTTTAATTTGATTTCCAAATGTGACAATAAGTGTTCAAACCCTCCGTATACGTGTTCGTGTGCGTGTGTTCGTGTGCGTACATGTGTACGAACGTACTGTTATGCGACACTGCGTGTATTGGTGTATTTGTGTATTAGTTTTTGTGTAATTCTACACTGTACATTCAAAACAACACCGTGTCAACAATAGTCTAATACACAACCAACACTGTGCACTGTTTTTTGATCAATGTTACACCTAAACAAACACAAGTTTACACAAAATGTAAATTTCTACACTTCCCCAGTATCTGATTCTGCAGTATGTTGAGCGTTCACCTTTCTAAGCTACACTTTAGTTAGTAGTACGTGTAAAACGTAGATGTGAGTGTTTTAACATGTTATATATTCAAAATAATATATTATCGCAATACTCAGTCGCCTGTGTAAGGACGAGCATGCTACAAATATCAACGTTTGATTGAACGGGGCTACACTCAATGTGTGTATAATGTGTGTACGTATGTGATACATGATATGTAGTATGTCGGATCGTGTACGTAGTATGGATGTATGTATGTATGCAATTTCTGCCGAAAGTTCTGTGTCTATTTACATAGTCTTTGTTTTCCGTTTTCCAAAAAGCTTTTTGGTTCATAACTTGCGATTCATCATTTTTTACCCCCAATGGATGTGTCGTGTCAACTGTCTAATTGAACTAATAAGAAATTGGCTCGCTTTCTTTGTAGCTTATACGAGCGCTTATTTCCCTCCCCCACGCCCCTTTTAACTGCAATGGTTTGCATAACATGAGTAATAAGTAGAATGTTGAGATTCTTATTTGGGATCTAAAACAAATACTCAACCTTTCCCTCAGTTACGTACATTCACATTTTTCGTCGAGTGTCACTGGCCAGTGACCATGTATAAAACAAAAAGCATGGACAAATGATCATCATCAAGTGGTCGAATAAGATTGTTTAAGCAGTTAGTTAAATGGTTAGCTAGTGTGCCTGACGAAACACGACCTCCCGATGTTCCAATACGTGTTTCAGATTCTGCAGTATGCAAAATGGTCTGTAAAAATCTGCACTTACCATGATTATTCCAAACCTTTTCGTGAACAAATTATGGTGATTGGGAACGGAAAATATCATGATAAACAAACGTATGATTTCTATGAATGCATTAACATTTATATTTAATTGTGTGGACACCGATCAATACCCGGGTACTGAAGGGGATTCTTAAACTTTATAAGGGCATCTGAAAGTGTCAGCTTTGACTCTTTGATTTATTGATCCCTGTATTATAAATCAAGATGGGCCGTATAATGTACTCTGCACTGTTCTGCCAAGTGTGTGTAGTGTGTATGGAAGTAAGAAAGTACGAGTTGGCAGCCATGTGTCAGCCATGTATCAGCATCCTAGAACTGTAATTATGAAATTGCCCTTAATTCGCTCGGAGGGGTGTCCCTGCCGAATGAACTGCCCCTTCTTTGTTATGGTTATTTCGAGCAGCATACCGCTTCCCATAGTGCGATCAAATAAAACTTCATAAAAAACTGCTTGGATTGTAGCCGGAAAAAGGAACCTTCTGAGTCTGAAGTTTCAATGAAGTTCCCAAATATGCAGGTAACTGCTGGAGGTTATCTGTAGATTTGCGCATTATTTCCATCTTCATAGTTCATTTAATAACAAGAATGTAGCAGATGTAAACAACTTGAGGATAACATCATTATTCGTTTCAGGTTGCTCCAGACAGGTATGAAGGAGTCCTGTGCATTCCAACGGAATCCTACCAGAAACTCATTGACAAACGGAATTTTATCGAGTCTAAACACAAGGTTATTATCTGATATTACGTATGTCTTCCTTTCATTGTACTTCTGGTGTAGTTAGGCAATTGATTTTCTACTGTGCGAAATGACATGGTGCACCCTAAGATATGTGAAGAATGTAATTTTTGCAAGGACTGAAGAATAAATTAAGCGTCCAACCGCCGCGAAGCGCCCGGTTGTTACGCCGCACGGTCGCACGCGATGTCTTACACCTTTCGATTCCGTGCTTGCGATACGGTGCGGCGCTTACTTTCGATTAATACGCTGCCTTAGACCCCAACATAACGCGGCCTAAACTATGTCGGTACACAACTGTAACGGAAATTACCAAGGGGACAACTATCTAAAGCTTTCATCCTCTCCCCAGGTACGTATACTACTGAAGCACCTGACTTCTCACAACTGCTACCGAGTGATAATCCGGGCACCCAAGAAAGAAATAGCGTCCGAAGCAACGGACGACCTTGAGACTGTTGTCATTTCGTCATCATCCGAGACTCCAGACGTTAGCACGTCATAGTGACGTCGCCTTGTGACGTCATAACGAATAATTATATCGGTGACGTCACTATTCAGCTGTTCAACTGCTGTCTACAATGTGTATCAGGGTTGCTTGGCGACCACACCAACTTTGCGTTAATTTATAATGTTATTACAATAAGTTTTCTGCAGAAACTTGTATATCTGGGCATACGTTTGGTCAGGCTTCTTTTTGCCCGTGTTTGAGCTAAAGTTGAATTTAGTTTTCTGTTGAAATTCAAATTTGGATCGACGAGTGTTTCTGGGTGACGCAGAACATTTTTCTCGAAAAATTTGATGTTTCTTAACATTTTCCGAGCGTACAATTCGAATTGCGAAAATGGCGAAAAGAGGTCTGACCAGCTAAACCAGTTTACCCCCTTTTAATGTTTAAAACATTGCATGATTGTTATGTACCTTTGATCGGGTTTGAACTGTATCGTCAGATTGAATAATAACGTGAGTAATAAGTTGATAATAATGATAATAATAATGCGTATAACGAACTCAGTATTACGTCATATATCAGTGTTTATGTTGGACGCATATATAATTATTAAAAAGGAATAATACATACGAATATGATGCCCTACATTTTGTGTTCTGTGTACTGACCTGTGCTAAGGTTTTTAATCTTGTTGTAAATAAAGACAACGCACCTATCGTTTGTTCACTCCACGTGTTTTATTCTACTACTACTGAGTTAGAGTACTACAAGGTATTGTATTCCTATTGATGAGTATAATTTTGGATAAAGCCAGCTGTTCAAGTGCGACTTGTTTTATGAGAACGTCCCGACTGAATTCTCAGGGATTATTCCTTGGTGTCAGAGAACGTCAGTAAAGCGTCATACTGATCCCAGTTAAGTGTCATTCTGGTGTCAAAGGACGCCAACGTAATACTGGTGTCATTAAAGCATCATACTAGTGTCAGGAGACGTTCTACTGGTGTCATTAAAGCATCATACTGGTGTCAGGAGACGTTCTACTGCTTTCTTTCTAGCGTCATACTGGTGTCAGAGGACGACATACTGGTGTCAGTAAAGCAGAAATGCTGGTAGTAGAAGTTAGAACGCTGTAGAAGTTAGAACGCTGGTGAATGATTGTGTATGCTATAGTGTGTTCCAGGCTTTGTCAGAAATAGACTGGTGACAACAGACTCTTGGACCGATCAAACTTGTTTTCATATTTTCCTAACCCAGAAATACATGGGAACGGCCATCATGTACCAATTTATTTCACCGACCTATTGTCCTAAAAGATGATATACCTTTATTGGCCCTTATTTTACGGTCCTTAACGACAAAAATGATTTTGAGATTTTTGTTCAAAGGCCGGTTAGAGCGTGGCCGGTTTAATTGAAGGTCTTTTGTTGCAATTCATTAAGTATAGATGAGTTTTTTAGTGGTTATTTCGGAGAATAGAATATTTGATCTGGCCACCACTGTTTCGAAAATAATCCAATTTTTGTCCAGCGGGCGGTTAAAAAGGACGGCTAATTAAAGGCCAATGAGGTACTCATTTGGGTCGCATTTTGGCTAAAATTTTGGAAATTGTATACTTACATGGAACGCGCGAAACAAAATCTAATTTAACAAGACTGATAGCGATGCATTATTAAAGCAATAAACGCGCGCGTGCGCGCCCGGTTGTCGCCGCGCATTCATCTAAGCGCAGCAGATGCTAACGACAACGCGCGCTTTCCTAAGCCCGCGGCCGCATAGGTGTGCACATTGCCCTATCCTACGCGCCGTCGTTCCGCGCGCGCGTAACGCATATGTGTGCAGATCGCTCGATGACCTTACATACTTATTATACTAACACTCGCGCGCGCAACTCTTTTATGCAGTAACTTACTGTATAAAAAAGTTGCGCGCGCAAGTGTTAGTATGTAAGGTTATCGAACCCTCCGCTCTGTATCGAGCGATCTGCACACATATCATGGGTAAGCACCTGGTTAGGTGAAGTGTAAACACTGTTCTGAGCTGTGGAAGCGCGCAACGCTTGTCAGGCGTTGCCTGACCCCCTCGCGCGCGCCACGACTCGCAAATTTCAAATAATGGGTCTGACGACGTCAGACAACGCAACGCAATCAAAGGTATCAGTCGCGTGTTTACTAGCAAGCAATAAGATTTGTCCAGTCCTATACTTTATACCTTATAAAACGAACGGGGACACATAGCATGTGGCAAGTAAAGGCAATAGGCATAGAATCAACATTATTGTACATCACGCAAACGGCAAACTGAAGCCATGCACACAAAACTGCATTTCAAACTACCACTGTTATTATATAGAGCCCTGAACACTTTTGAAATGAGTGCTGCCTGATGTAATTAAAATGGTTCATCATTTATTTTAATACTTCTAGTCAAGTTTCATGGACCACAAATTGTAAGAGGAAATATATACATTTATTGTTGATTTTTGGATATTCTATTTAGGCTTGAATTACTGAATTAGAAGTTTGTTTTTGTCGAGTAGAGAGCATTATAACACCCATATTGTGATTAGAACATATTATAACTTTAACTTGCAATTTAACGTTTTAGCTTTGAAATTGGGGGAAATTGAGGTTTACCCTGTGACAGATTACCCTGCGTCCCTGCGACAGTTTACCCCATGACACTTTACCCTGTGACACTTTACCCTGGATCTAATTATGTGCACTGAGTATAATAGAGAATTTTGGTTAAGAATACTTCCGATGTTGCAGGTAGCTGACAGGAAAGGTGAGTATAAGAATCAATCTGTCATCTGCAAAAGTGTGGTCTGGGTGCATGGCAAGAGCCTCCTTCCTCTGTCTCTGCAGAGTCCCCTTGAGGGAGCTCTGCTCTGGCATGAAGGGTTCCACATTATCTGGAATGTTCAAGTAGCTGTCTGATGCAATGGTGACTGGAGGGGCAGCTGGCAGCAGTTATTTTCACAGTTTCAAGGATCTTGAGGGCTGCAACTTTGGAAGGGGTGGGAGTGGGGCTTGGCCTTCTCATGGAGGGATGGAGCAGGATGAAGTGGAGGCGGGTCATTGAGGTGTGTGTTGGCATCAGCAAGGTGCTGGAAGGTGACTCTGCCATCTAAGCCATGCTTATTGCACCATGAGACATGGCATTGACGAGTGCCATGGTGATACATCAGATCACATCTTGCATTATGTGATCCTGGTAAAATGTAGCAGGGTAAACTGTTGTATCTAAGACTGCAGAATATAAGTTTTAAACTTAACAACACTACTAATTACAATCAAATTTGAGGAACCCCAGCCAAAGTTCATAACCGAAACTTAAAGTAGTGCTGTAAAGCATTAAGCTCACAGTGAAAGCACTTTGCTTCGCTGATTGTTAAAGGCCCAATTTTGGTAGATCCTGGGGTTTCTCATTTAGGATGTCATCCTTTCAGGACTCTGACACTGAGCCAGGTGGTGGTAGTGGTGATGGAATTTCCAACACTGCACATGCTCCTACTCATGACATTCGAAAGATAAATGAAGATGGTGTTTGTGGCAATTGTAGTGCACAGAATACCAAGGATGATTCGGTATGTTGTTTACTTTGCAAAATTGATTATCACGCTCTATGCTTTGTTGTGAAAGATAGTAAGAAAGATTACTTCTCAGATAATGCTTGTACAAAGTCGTTCTTCAATGGGTTTAACCAAACAGCTACACTCAAGAGTAAGAACAAGCGTTTTGGTAACTTTGTTTTGTATGTGACCATTGCTTGACAAAACATGAAAACACTGTTGCTTGTGATACCAATGATAAAGTCAATATCTTAGATAACCGAGTCACAAACCTTGCTGATGATGTTACTGAGATTAAAAGGCTATTGAAATCTGTTGTTGATAAGCCACCTGTTCCTGCAGCTAACAATCAGGTCACTTTACCCCCTGCATGTCTATTTCCCACCTCTGTTGACACCCCTCAATCACCAACTAGTTTACCTAGAACCAGAGATCACTCTATGAACTCTAGTACTAACTCCTCAAACTCCAGTACTAGCTCTGGTCATTCTGGAAATGTATGGTTGGATCAAAATAGGGTCAAATCTCTACTCGTTGTTGCTAAAGATGCTAATCTTCAAGGGTGTGATTTGGAAAAAACTGTTATTGAAAATGGCATTCAAGTACAGAAAAAATTTGTGAATAAAAGGTGATACTGTTATTGTTTTTCCCAATCAAAGTTCTAGAGATAGTCTTAAACAGAAGCTCACATCCTCAGGTGTTACTTCTGACCTTCTCAAGGAACCCAAAGATAAATGTCCACCACTATTTCTGTTGTTGGCATCCCCAAGGAGCTCAATAAAGAAAGTAGTGATGTAATCTATAACACTTTTCTCAGACAAAATCCTTACATAAGTGATTGTTTGAAAAATAGCACCTCTGTATTTGAAATTCTATCAGTGAAGCCTCTCAAATCTAATGATAATGTTAAACAGGCAATCATTAAGATCAGTGATGACATATCAGGTATGCTATCAAAAACAAGAGCAAATAAATTATTCTATGGTCTGGTATCCTGTCCAGTCTATGACCAGCTGAACATCAAAAGGTGTCACAAATGTCAAAGGATTTGGTCACTATGCCAAGGAATGCTCAAAGTCTGTTTGCTGTGGAATTTGTGCCTCACCTGATCATGAAACTCAGAATTGTACCCACAAGATTCATCTGATATTCAATCAAAATATAGTTGTTGTAACTGCACTAAAGCTGGAAAAACTGGAGATGATGCAAAAACACCCTGCTTTTTCTCTAATGAATGCCCTTCATATCGAGAGAGAAGCAAGACAAACTTAAAGCCTCAATCTTATTACTCAAAAACTAAGCTAAACCAAAAGTGGTATCACAATCTTATCTCAAAGTTCTTGTCTGGAACTCCAGAAGTATTAATAACAAATGTTCAGATACTATGTGCTTACTTCAAGATGACTCAATAGATGTTGCACTCCTCACTGAAACCTGGCTCACTGACCAATCAAATGCTATCACTGCTGACATAAAATCATATGGATATACAATCTTACATGACCATAGATCAAAACACAAAGGGTGGTGGTGCTGCCCTTTTGTTCAAGTCTTCTCTCAGTTTAATCCTGTTTATTTGAAAGTCAATGGTATCAGCACATTTGAATACACTTCTGCTCTGAACTGTTATGTTGACATGAAAATCCTTTTCATCACAATTTACCGTACAGGGCCAGTTATAAAAAGTTCTTTGAAGATCTTGACCATCTGCTAGGAGTTGCTAGTATGAAAAGTGACTAAGATGCTGGTTGGTGGGGATTTTAATCCACATGGAGTCATCAATGACTATTCTGTTGAACTTGAACAAGTAGCTGCTTCATATGGTTTTTATCAAGTAATAAATCAACCTACTCATATCAATGGTGGCTTGATAGATCTTCTATTTGACAACAGCAATATCCTAGACCATTCCACATTGCAAGTTAAAAGTGAATTTTCATTGAGTGACCATTACCTGTTTCTTGTTCCACCAAGACTCTTCAAGTAGATCATAAAAACCCAAAAATTATATCAATGCGTGATCTTAAACGCATTAACAAAAGACTCTGTTATCAAGTGACATCCTTAACACATGCTGGGGGGTGACATGATGATTTTGAGTGTCCCCAAAAAAATAGCGGTTATATTCAAAAACTCTTTGACGAATAATGAGTAAAATTACACCAATTACTCATATTCAAAAATTCAATTTTTCTGATTCTCCCTTTTATTCTGAATTCTGATCTTGTAGAAACATTGTGGGGTTTTAATTTGTTTAATTTTTTGGGTAATAATTTAAACTTATTCGAAAAAAAAATTGGAGCGGTGAGTATAAGAATCAATCATCATCTGCAAAAGTGTGGTCTGGGTGCATGGCAAGAGCCTCCTTCCTCTGTCTCTGCACAGTCCCCTTGAGGAGCTCTGCTCCGGCATGAAGGGTTCCACCCATCTGGAATATCTCAAGTAGCTGTCTGGATGCAATGGTGACTGGAGGGGCAGCTGGCAGCAGTTATTTTCCACAGTTTCAAGATCTTGAGGGCCGCAACTTTGGAAGGGGGAGTGGGGCTTGGCCTTCTCATGGAGGGATGGAGCAGGATGAAGTGGAGGCGGTCATTGAGGTGTGTGTTGGCATCAGCAAGGTGCTGGAAGGTGACTCTGCCATAAGCTATGCTTATTGCACCATGAGACATGGCATTGACGAGTGCCATGGTGATACATCAGATCACATCTGCATTATGTGATCCTGGTAAAATAAATAAAATTTGTTGTATCTAAGACTGCAGAATATAAGTTTTTAAACTTAACAACACCTAATTACAATCAAATTTGAGGAACCCCAGCCAAAGTTCATAACTGAAACTTAAAGTAGTGTTGTAAAGCATTAAGCTCACAGTGAAAGCACTTTGCTTTCGCTGCTTGATTGTTAAAGGCCCAATTTGCAGATCCTGGGGTTTCTCATTTAGATGTCATCCTTTCAGGACTCTGACACTGAGCCAGGTGGTGGTAGTGGTGATGGAATTTCAACACTGCACATGCTCCTACTCATGACATTGAAAGATAAATGAAGATGGTGTTTGTGGCAATTGTAGTGCACAGAATACCAAGGATGATTTGGTATGTTATTTTTACTGCAAAAATTGATTATCCACGCTCTAAAATTTTTGTTGTGAAAGATAGTAAGAAAGAGGACTTCTCAGATAATGCTTGTACAAAGTCGTTCTTCAATGGGTTTAACCAAACAGCTACACTCAAGAGTAAGAACAAGCGTTTTGGTAACTTTGTTTTTTGTATGTGACCATTGCTCGACAAAACATGAAAACACATTTTTTAGATACCAATGATAAAGTCAATATCTTAGATAACCGAGTCACAAACCTGTTGATGATGTTACTGAGATTAAAAAGGCTATTGAAATCTGTTGTTGATAAGCCACCTGTTCCTGCAGCTAACAATCAGGTCACTTTACCCCTGCATGTCTATTTCCACCTCTGTTGACACCCCCTCAATCACCAACTAGTTTACCTAGAACCAGAGATCACTCTATGAACTCTAGTACTAACTCCTCAAACTCCAGTACTAGCTCTGGTCATTCTGAAATGTATGGTTGGATCAAAAATAGGGTCAAATCTCTACTTCTGTTGTTGCTAAAGATGCTAATCTTCAAGGGTGTGATTTGGAAAAAAACTGTTATTGAAAATGGCATTCAGGTACAGAAAAATTTGTGAATAAAAAGGTGATACTGTTATTGTTTTTCCCAATCAAAGTTCTAGATAGTCTTAAACAGAAGCTCACATCCTCAGGTGTTACTTCTGACCTTCTCAAGGAACCCAAAAGATAAATGTCCTACTATTTCTGTTGTTTGGCATCCCCGAGGCTCAATAAAAAAGAAAGTAGTGATGTAATCTATAACACTTTTCTCAGACAAAATCCTTACATAGTGATTGTTTGAAAATAGCACCTCTGTATTTGAAATTCTATCAGTGAAGCCTCTCAAATCCTAATGATAATGTTAAACAGGCAATCATTAAGATCAGTGATGATATCAGGTATGCTATCAAAACAAAAGAGCAATAAATTATTCTATGGTCTGGTATCCCTGTCCAGTCTATGACCAGCTGAACATCAAAAGGTGTCACAAATGTCAAGGATTTGGTCACTATGCCAAGGAATGCTCAAAGTCTACTTGCTGTGGAATTTGTGCCTCACCTGATCATGAAACTCAGAATTGTACCCACAAAGATTCATCTGATATTCAATCAAAATATAGTTGTTGTAACTGCACTAAAGCTGGAAAAACTGGAGATGATGTAAAACACCCTGCTTTCTCTAATGAATGCCCTTCATATCGAGAGAAGCAAGACAAGCTTAAAGCCTCAATCTTATTACTCAAAAACTAGCTAAAACCAAAAGTGGTATCACAATCTTATCTCAAAGTTCTTGTCTGGAACTCCAGAAGTATTAATAACAAATGTTCAGATACTATGTGCTTACTTCAAGATGACTCAATAGATGTTGCACTCCTCCTGAAGCCACAATACTGACCAATCAAATGCTATCACTGCTGACATAAAATCATATGGATATACAATCTTACATGACCATAGATCAAACACAAAGGGTGGTGGTGCTGCCCTTTGTTCAAGTCTTCTCTCCAGTTTAATCCTGTTTATTTGAAAGTCAATGGTATCAGCACATTTGAATACCCTTCTGCTGCTCTGAACTGTTATGTTGACATGAAAATCCTTTTCATCACAATTTACCGTACAGGCCAGTTATAAAAAGTTCTTTGAAGATCTTGACCATCTGCTAGAGTTGCTAGTATGAAAAGTGACTACATGCTGGTTGGTGGGGATTTTAATATCCACATGGGAGTCAATCAATGACTATTCTGCTGAACTTGAACAAGTAGCTGCTTCATATGGTTTTTATCAAGTAATAAATCAACCTACTCATATCAATGGTGGCTTGATAGATCTTCTATTTGACAACATGACATGATGATTTTTGAGTGTCCCCAAAAAATAGCGGATTACACATATTCAAAAACTCTTTTGACGAATAATGAGTAAAATTACACCAATTACTCATATTCAAAAATTCAATTTTTCTGATTCTCCCTTTTATTCTGAATTCTGATCTTGTACCGGAAACATTGTGCGGCGTTGTTAATTTGTTTGGATAACATTATCTTCATCTGGATATTTCATCTACATTGGGTAACATGCACTGATTAGGTTAACTTGGGGAAAAGAAATGGAATGCAGTGTGTTGCTGTGTAGTGTGTACTGCGTGTGTACTTATGGTTCTCTGATTGATGCTTTGATGTAATTCTTAGTTTATTTATGGAAATGATTGCATCTATTGTAAGATAGTCTCCTCCAGGAATCCTCCTATTCTGCCTTGATCTATTTGCAATTGCTTTTCCAACCCGTTCCAACGGGACCTCGGGACATGGATTTACATGAAGTTTCCCTGTACGTGCTATTACTTTCCTGTTTTGTTTTTTTTTTTTATTATTGTTAGCCTTGTGCCTCTGTTGAGCTTCTTGTGAATTTATCTCCGTTGTTTTTGAACATTGACCAGTCCATTGAGCTCTAGATTTAACATTTTCCTCTATTTTGTTTATCAACAATCAACATTCGACGATTCATGTACCCACGTTCTACTTAAGTATTCATTTTTTCGAGTTTTGACATCCCACAACTTATAGTTACGTTTGATTCTTGATAGTTTTGATGATTTATTAAAGTTAAAATGTATTCAGATTCCACAAGACAGTAAAAAGTAGGTACACCTGCACCATAAAATTTCGAACGTTTTTCCTATGCTCACTGTTAATCCGCGGATCTGCGGATTGCGCGCATTCTCAGCGCGCAAATAGTGAACGTTTCGTTCTGCATCAAGTCAACGCAGCAAACAATTTCATAGATGTCCGATTCCCGAATGTTATTTTTTTGCAAATCGCTTACGATGGCTGAGTTGCAATTTATCCAGCATGCAATTATTGTTCAAATTAGCTAGGCAAAAGCTCCCTCAGTCTTTGATTACAATTGAGCACCTTTTCTTTGAAACAGTTAACAGCTCTTTATTAAGTGATAAAATTGCAAGGAATAATCAAATAAATTTTAATGGGGCTGGCAAGTTGGATACACAGACTCACCCCATCTCGCCAGTTGCCAGCCCCATTGAATAAATTTGATCAAAACCGGTAAGGATGTCCAATTTATTTAATCCATAGTCCATAAGTGTTACCATGATGCTAATTGGTGCATGTCTTTTGTCATTTTTCACGGCAACACTCGTCTAAATACAGTTCTCCTGCTATGTTCTTATCTCAAGAAACTTGTCTTGTCTAACAGTAACATCAGTCGATTTTGACCCCCTTTCGGGCTATTTGCTCTGACAACATTTAGCTATTAACACAGCGTAGCACTGATTCCAGTTCATCCTGATTACCTCATCATATGAGATTGAGATGAATCTATAAAGGAGGTTGTTTCACTGTAGTTTACGGTTCACTCTTGACACCAGTCTGCGATCAACAATTGACCTCAGTGTACGGTCCAAACTAGGCACCAGTCTAAATTTCACACTTGAAACCAATCTACGTTCTACCATTGATACCACTCTACGTTCCACCATTGATACCACTCTACGTTCCACACTTGACACCAGTTTAACTTTAAGTTCCACATTTTACTCCAATCTACGTTCTGTACTTTTCTACAAATCTACGTAATTCCAAATTAAATAGATACTGCAGTTTACGTTGCACACTTAACTCCAATTTACATTCCACGCTCCGGTCCAACTTGACACCAGTATTCGGTTCACATTTTACAGCAGTCTACGATCTACATTTTCCAGCAGTCTACGTTCCACATTTTACAGCAGTCTATGTTCCACAGCTGGCTACATCTACACTTTACTCCAATCTACGTTCCACTTACCACTTTACCACTGTGGAACGTAGATTGGGAGTAAAGTGTGCAACCGGTGTAAAGTGTGAAACGTAAAAGTATGCTGGTGTCAATTTAGTTTCAAGTTGGAAAATTGACTGAAGTCCAGTGTCAAACGTAGCCTGGAACATATACTGAAGTATAAAAGTGAGGAACGTAGACTGGAGTTAAGTTTGAAACGTAGACTGGAGTAACTGTAATTGGCAATGGTGGAACGAAGACTGATTTCAAGTTGGGATGAAGACTGGAGTGAAAAATATATTGGTGTCAAGTAACATATTGGAACGTTGACAAGAATTAAGTGTGTAAAGAACTTCTTTCCACACTTCAAAGAAGACTGGTGTCAAGTATGAACCGTAGAATGGTGCCTATTTTGGACCGTATACTACAAAGTCTAATTGGAACATTGATATGTAGAAAAGTGCAGAACGTAGATTGGAAAAAAGTGTGGAACTTAAACTGGTGGAACGTAGACTGGTATCAAATGTGTATTTTAGGATGGAGGGTCGTATGTAAGTAGGGGGGGCAACCCCCTCAATTTTGGTGGATATAAAAAATCGCCAATAGGGGGTTTAATTTTGGGGGGTTTTGGGGGGCTTAATTTTCAGTGTCAAAACAACCTTAACTGTGAAAAAAGGGGCATTTTTGCACCATTTCAAAATGGTACCATTTATGTTCACTATTTTTGACTACTTCTTTCCAAATGGTACCAATTTTGTTCATGATTTTTGGCACATTTTCTAAATGGTACCATTTTTGTTCATAATTTTTGGAACTTTTTTGAAAAGGTACCATTTTTGTTCGTGATTTTTGGCACTTTTTTGAAATGGTACCGTTTGTGTTTGTTCGTGATTTTTGACACATTCTCCAAATGGTACCATTTTTGGTCTTGATTTTTGGCACTTTTTTGAAATGGTACCATTTTTGTTTCCGATTCTTGACACATTTTACAAATGGTACCATTTTGTTCATAATTTTTGGAACTTTTTGAAATGGTACCATTTTGTTCGAGTTTTTGGAACTTTTTGAAATGGTACCGTTTGTTTTGTTCGTGATTTTTTGGCAATTTATCCAAATGGTACCATTTTTGTTCGTGATTTTTGGCACCTTTTTGAAATGGTACCATTTTTGTTTCCGGTTTTGGCACATTTTCCAAATGGTACCCTTTTCTGTTTCTGATTTTTCCACGATTTTTAAATGATACCATTTTTGGTCGTGATCTTTGGCGATTTTTTTGAAATGGTACCATTTTTGTTCGTGATTTTTGGCACTTTTTGAAATGG
This sequence comes from Beroe forskalii, assembly GCA_011033025.1. Taxonomy (NCBI): domain Eukaryota; kingdom Metazoa; phylum Ctenophora; class Nuda; order Beroida; family Beroidae; genus Beroe; species Beroe forskalii. The sequence goes on from WFMF01000048.1 coordinate 164,917, forward strand.
TACGGTACCATTTTTGTTTCCGGTTTTTGACACATTTTCCAAATGGTACCATTTTTTGCATATTTTTGGAACTGTTTTGAAATGGTACCATTTTTGTTCGTGATTTTTCACTCATTTTCCAAATGGTACCAATTTTCGTTTCTGATTTTGGCACCTTTTTGAAATGGTACCGTTTTTGTTTCAGGTTTTCAGCCCTTTAATTAAATGGTACCAATTTTGTTTTTGATTTTTGGCATCATTTTCAATTGGTACCTTTTTCGTTTCTGATTTTTCAGACGTATCCTTTTGAAATGGTACCAAATTTGTGTCCGATTTTTTGCGCTTTTTCGAAATGGTACCTTTTTTGTTGCTTAATTTTGACCCATTTTAGACCCATTTTTGCTGTCGATAGGGGGTTTAATTTTGGGGGGTTTAATTTTGGGGGGTTTAATTTAGCCCCCCAGGTGGATATAACAAATTGCCAATGGGGGGCTTAATTTTGGGGGGTTTTGGGGTTGCCCCCCTAAGCATGCCAATGACTCCCTGGTGAACCCCTACTGACCACTTGCTGATCATTATTCTAACATTTATCATTACTGTTTTGAATCCGTTAAAATATCACTCAACCTTATGATGTCAACGCTTTACTGGTCAATGACCAGTGATCGATCAATGCACCCTCAACGCACCATGGGACCGTGAACACACTTATGGTTGGGTTAGTTATGTTAGTCAAGTCAGTCAAATTAGTCAAGTCAGTCAAGTTAGCTCGATCAAGATAGTCTAGTCAGTCAGGTCAGTCTTGACTGACATGACTGACCTGACCTGACTGACCTGACTGACCTGACTGACTTGACTGACTTGACTGACCTGACTGACTTGACTGACTTGACTGACTTGACTGACTTGACTGACTTGACTGACTTGACTGACTTGACTGACTTGACTGACTTGACTGACTTGACTGACTTGACTGACTTGACTGACTTGACTGACTTGACTGACTTGACTGACTTGACTGACTTGACTGACTTGACTGACTTGACTGACTTGACTGACTTGGACTGACTTGGACTGACTTGACTGACTTGACTGACTTGACTGACTTGGACTGACTGACTGACTTGACTGACTTTGACTTGACTTGACTTGACTGACTTGACTGACTTGACTGACTTGACTGACTTGACTGACTCGACTGACCTGACTGACTGACTGACCTGACTGACTGACTGACTGACCTGACTGACTCGACTGACTCGACTGACCTGACTGACTTGACTGACTTGGACTGACTTGAGTCGAGTCGATTCGAGTCGAGTCGAGTCGAGTCGAGTTCGATTCGAGTCGATTCGAGTCGATTCGAGTCGATTCGAGTCGATTCGAGTCGATTCGAGTCGAATCGACTCGAGTCGATTCGAGTCGATTCGAGTCGATTCGCTTCGAGTCCATTCGAGTCGTGTCGAGTCGAGTCGTCGAGTCGAATCGAGTCTTCGATTCGTCGAGTCGAGCCGAGTCGTAGAGTCGAATCGAGTTGTCGAGTCGTCAACTCAAGTCGAGTACCGTCGAGTCGAGTACCGTCGAGTCGAGTACCGTCGAGTCGAGTACCGTCGAGTCGAGTACCGTCGAGTCGAGTACCGTCGAGTCGAGTCGTTGAGTCGAATCGACTCGAATCGAGTTGTCGGGTCGAGTTGTCGGTTGCTCGAGTCAATGAATCGATGACTCGACTCGACTGGAACTAAGCTGAATCGGCTCTCAGCTGAATCCGTTTAGCAGTATCTGATTACCTGAATCCTCTCAGCTATATCCGCTTTTAGCTAAATCCGCTAAACTGAATCCTCTCAGCTGAATCCGTTAAGCTAAGCGGATCCGCTTAGCACTAGCAGTAGCTTAGCAGATCGGCCAAGCTCAAGCTGAATCCGCTAAACCGAGTCGGGTCAACGAATCGATGACTCGACTCGAATAAATCGGCTAAACTGAATCTTCTAGTTCTAAGCTGAATCCACTAAACTGAATCCGCTAAGGCACTAAACCGAATCCTCTCAGCTGAATCCGTTAAGCTAAGCAGATCCGCTTAGCACTAGCAGTAGCTAAGCAGATCTACACAGCAATAGCTGAATCCGCAAAACCTTAACCGAATCCTCTCAGGCAGTCAGCTGAATCCTCTCAGATGAATATCGAATCCGCTGAGCTGAATCCATTGAGCTAAGCGGATCCGCTTAGCAGTAGCTTAGCGGATCCGCTTAGGTACTTTGAGTTTTCTTAGTTCTCTTGACTCTTTTGTTCTCTCGTTTACTTGATGCTGCCATCTTTGAGTAATTTTGCTAAATCTGCTTAGTCGAATCCGCTCCTGCTGAAGTATTAAGAGATTAAACAAAGAAACAAACTCGATTGCGATCTGGATTAGTTCATGCGTTTTTTCAGAAGCTGGTCTTCAGTATTATAGTATTGGTAAGCTTTAAAAGTTGAAACAGTAGACCAAGCCAGGCCACTGCCATAAGCAATTCCTACAATTCCTCTGCCATCAGATCACAGATCCGCGAACGCGCACAGTATAACAATCGCGCGCGCGGAAGCAACCAGCGCACAAAGTACTAGCAGACGGGTCACGTGATAAGACACGTGACATGACGTCACGAATCACAAAAAGGCCCTGCGGACAAGGAAGGCATTGCCCAATTTCAAAAAACTTGATATATTCGTGATCAGCTCACTGAGATCTACCAGTGGACCATTGAGCCCAAAAAACTTTGAAAAAAGGGCGCACCCTAGCGCTTCCCCAGCACGTGTCCCGTAGGGAAGCGCACGGCGTGTACACACACCTATGCAGGCTTAGGAAAGGGTATGTCAACATCGCATCAGATAATAGTCAATAAGATGTTATATGAAAATTAAATTTCATCAAATTATTTCCTATCCCTGGGAAATTATTGACGCGCGCGCGGCTTTTTGAAGAATTAAAGCTCAGAGAAATCTACAACAGAATTCTGTTGTAGATTTGTAGTTAATAACAGACCCTCGATGAGAATCAGCGCCGCGCGGCGCTGATTCGCGAGAGGGTCTGTCAACGTCAGACAATAAGATGTTACCCTACCCCGCGCGCGCAATGTTCCACATTCAAATTTGGACGGCCACATTTGCGCACGCACGCGCAGAAGAAATATTTTCTATTCTACTATTATATTTTCTTAATTCTGACTTGAGATTGAGGGTACCTTGTGAAGGTATGAAATAATAATGAAGTATTTTGATTGCCGATTTTATTCTATTTTTCGACACCTTGGACAGCTCGTTGTGGTTATTCGTGTTGTGGAATTTGGCAATTACAGTGTTTTATTACCTTGGATATACAGTGTGGAAACGAAGGATGAAGTTTATTAGATAATTCTATTGATTGAGCTCAGTCTAGCATGTGTTAATCTGAATTTTCAAGTTTCAAAAATCACAAGGAATATAATATTTAGAATAGTTTCACAGAGAACAACTTACAACGTTACCACTCAAATCATCTTTATCTCTGACAATTAATATTAATATTTACTTTCTTCTTAATTCAAATATATTTAATTTGTTTGTGTAAAATAAATTTTCTTGTTTTCCTCAATTTTCTTGTTTTCCTCATATATTGTTTTTGTGAGCAGTGATGGTTAAATACCATAACTCTTAAACTAAACTAAACTAAACTATGCTACTTCATAACTTCCTAAGCCTGCATAGGTGTGTGTAGGCACTGTGTACTTCCCTGAGGAAGCACGACGATAACAGGGTATACATGTTTAGCAACTTCATAACCAGCATAGGCACGATTATGACCAGTATTTAGATCGTTTCTTCAGAACAAAAATATTCCCCAAATTTACTCCCAAACAATGTCCCCACTCACAACTGCATAGATTAATAAAAGC
>WFMF01000048.1:168900-191718 GCA_011033025.1 Beroe forskalii
GGGTGTGTGGGGATAAGATAGCCACCTGGGCAGGGGTGTGAAGACTGGGAGGGTGAAGATAGCCACCTGGGAGGGTGTGAAGACTGGGAGGGGTGTGAGGATAGCCACCTGGGAGGGGGTGTGAAGACTGGGAGGGGTGTGTGAGGATAGCCACCTGGGAGGGGTGTGAAGACTGGGAGGGTGTGAGGATAGCCACCTGGGAGGGGGTGTGAAGACTGGGAGGGAATGTGAGGATAGCCACCTGGGCAGGGGTGTGAAGACTGGGAGCATGTGTGAATAGCCACCTGGAGGGGTGAAGACTGGGAGGGGTGTGTGGGATAGCCACCTGGGAGGGGTGTGAAGACTGGGAGGGGGTGTGAGGATGGCCACCTGGGAGGGGTGTGAAGACTGGGGGGTGTGGGGGGATAGCCACCTGGGAGGGGGTGTGAAGACTGGGAGGGTGTGTGAGGATAGCCACCTGGGAGGGGGTGTGAAGACTGGGAGGGGGTGTGAGGATAGCCACCTGGGAGGGGTGTGAAGACTGGGAGGGGTGTGTGAGGATAGCCACCTGGGAGGTGTGTGAAGACTGGGAGGGGTGTGAAGATGGCCACCTGGGAGGGGTGTGAAGACTGGGAGGGGGTGTGTGGGGATAGCCACCTGGGAGGGTGTGAAGACTGGGAGGGGGGTGCATGTAGGAGTAGGGATAGCCACCTGGGAGGGTGTGAAGACTGGGAGGCATGTGTGAAGCCACCTGGGAGGGGGGTGTGAAGTCTAGGAAGCTATGTGAAGGCCCTACAGTCTGGGAGGAATGTGAGGATCAGTGAGTCGTGGTAGGAGGTTATTCATTTCCAGGCCCAGTTCACCAGCATTAATAAACAAAGTTATTTAACTGCAGTCAATACACAATGATATCATGGCAATAATAATATCATGAACAACCAATGTTGTGAAGCAGCAGCACTGCATTACCAACTCAGATAAAGAGATAATAAGATTGGCGGACTGATTGAAATAATGAACACATTCACCTCAAAGTCCGGGAAATCGTTCATGAAGTTGGTAAACTGGCAGTACTGAGGGAATAGAATCTTCTTCCTCTTCTCTTCCGGTCTTGCCTCCAGTCTGTCTATGTACCTGAAGAAAGACTCAGTAAACATCGAAATGATGTCTTTGCAATCCACCCTTCATTGTGGATGATGAGAATACGTATAACACGCGAAAAGACAGAATTAAACTCCAATCGTGCAGAATAAGCAATAAAAGTACCTTGCTTTTCTAATGTCTGGAATGAAAGTCCTTTTTAGAAGCAATCTCATAAACTCATCATCCGTGATAAAGTCCTCTCCGTCAGAGAAAGCATCGAACTCAGCTTTCAGACACTGTCTCTGAACTCCGTGGAGAAACCGGGAGAACTGCTCAAATACCACCTGCATGGAAAGATACCGGGTGAGCAAAGGTCAAATTAGTGGAATCGTCGATAAGTGTCACTTCAATTTGAAGAAATACGGGAATTATCAGGGAATTATCAGGGAATTATTCCAGGCTATTCAACAGCATTTAAAATGTGACTGTAAGAAATAGAAGTTCTAAAAATGCAAGTATAAACTATCAGTAGTAATACATGTGAATAAGCCTTCTCACCTCTTGCTTCTGGTCTTCTCCAAAGAGCAGGACCTGCATTGTCGTGGTGGCTGCGTCAGAGGAGGCAGTCGTTCCTGTTGCGAGGTTCCCAATACTCATGAACTCCTCCTTTGTCAGGGTATTGGTGTGACTTTGATCCAGGATTTGGAAGTGTCTGAAGAACTGGTCCACTGGCTTCACAACCACACCTGGTTGTTGTGGGTTTCAAATGAGTAAAATGACTTTAAATGAAGTACTATTGTAATTTGGTTTCTAAAATCTGCCATAGGAACTCAATGTATACCTACTTACTAGGAACCGACCAGATCTCTTATCCAGTCTGGTCAACTCTGGGATCCGGCCGTTTTTTAGGCAATTCGGACCTGTCCAGTTTATGGAAAGTACCTGTCTCACACTAACAGAAATAGCAGTCTAAATAGTGGGTTGGTTTTAACACCCAAGAAAATCCCCCTGTTTTGACACCCCTACATGTTACCTTTGTCAAAGATCTGGTTTGATCTGTTTTAGAAAACTAAGTATACAAAATCTAGGATCCAGATTGGTCCAGTCCAGTAAACAAGATTTTTTCAGAGATCTGGCCCATTCAAGTCTAGTTTGAAAAAATTCGATCAGATCTTTTCCTAATTCTTACTACATGTATACTCACAATATCTATACTTACTCAATAAGAATAGAAACTCGGAGTATGATATAATGTAGTTAGGATTTTTCAGAAAATCCTCGTGATCAATGTGAATGCTTTTGCCACTTTCAATCATCTGATTATACTGTTTGGTTGTTAGCTCTGTGAATTCATCAGGATGGCTGGCATTTTGAGCACACGAAACAGCAGCAATGAAATCATTTCCTGCAAGGTGTTTCGTGACATCATGTTGCATTCAGTTTGCATAACTACACATTTACATATCGAGATATGATTGAAAAGATAAGGGGAGCCCAATTAGTACAGTCCCAGCATGTTGTAGGTATAAAACCAGCTCACACTGGTTTCAGACTCATCCAAGTTTGTGTAACTGAGGTATTTGAATTGCAAATGAATTGCCAGAAAAAGTGAAAATACCAACCTGTCATATATGGCTCTGAGTTGTATGACAAGGAAGCATATGTGAGGAATCGTTTTCCAAGGATTGTCTTTCTATAGTAATCTGAAATATAATGGTGACTGAAAGATGTACCATATTTTAAGAGAAATCCTAAACAATGCAGTATGTATATAATTTAAATATTGAGAATATATGGATTATGGAAATCCATGAACCAAGAATAGCTCTCAATGGATACCATCAATTTATTTAGGATATAGCAAATCACCAGTGATATTACTTTTGCTTTGAAATGTTTTAATTTGACTACTTTATTCTATTTAAGTACATACCATTGGAAGGTGATGCTTTTGAAATGTGGGTTCCTTCTTCTTCATGTGATTTTGCAGATGCGCTAATAATCACAAAGCCAAGGAAGGAGCTAGCACCAAGGCATTTAATTGGTGTATATAGATGAGGTGGAATCCACTGCTTCTTATTGAATTTTACTCGAGTACTATAAATCAATCTTCTTGCAGAGTGTCTAAGCATACCATTGATCTTCAAGATATAACTTGTTAATTGTTGTTGATAGAGAAAAAATATTTCAGAGCATTCAAGACCTAATGAAAACCATTAACTAGTAGTAGCAGAATAGTAGAATATTTTTGACATATCAACTCAAACATTCAAAAAACTCAGACATGGTACTATAAAATAACCTGAAATTCTAAATAATTCTCAAGGGTCATAAATTAAACTCATGTATAATACCCAAATTGTATTGCAAGATTACATCTCATCATTTATTATTGATTTCAGTTGTTTTTGGATCTCACATCATTGTGTGAAAATGGCAATTGAGGCTGGAATAGCCGTGTTTAATTTTGTAGAATCAATTTGTCTAAATCCTGATGTCCTTGACAGTAACGAATGGACAGCTGCAGCATTGAGCATTTATAGCTATAAAATGACCATTTCAGTTTATTTGAATCTCCCAGTTATTCTTCATTTATCTCAGATTAAAAACCAACTACAATAATCAATAAGACACAAATTCAATAACATGAAACCTTCCCACTGCACAATGAAGTTGTTAAGTTGGTTACATGTAGCTCTCAAAGTGAGAAGGCATTGATTCATTACGGTGGCGTGTCGAACTCATATATGCGCGGCTTTTCAATGCGCGGCGTAATAGTGCGCGGCTCGCTGCCTGTAATTAACAGGCAGCGAGCCGTTATGGATATAGAAACCCCTCCAAGCAAAAACTTTTCAATACATCCTAGATTTCAATATTGAATTATTGAAATAGGATGTATTGAAAAGTTTTTGCGAAAATCAGTAGTCCTCAAATTTGATATCAAATTTGAGGGCTACTGATTTTCGCATGGAAATTGGATATAGAAAGCCCGGACTCCTGGATACAAAAAGGCCGCGCGCTTCCCCTTTGTCAGACGTTGTCTGACCATTATTTCAGTGGACGCGCGCGCTTCGCGCGCGCGCCCACCGAAGGCGAAGGGGTCAGACGACGTCTGACAACTTCCCCTAACCAGGGGTGTCGCGCCGCGCACTCTGTGCTGTGCTCAAAACCAGGGCACTGGTTAGGGCAAGCCGTGCGCGCGTAAGAAATTAAGCATTTGTTGTCTGACGTTGACAGACGGACCCTCTCGAGAATCAGCGCCGCGCGCGGCGCTGATTTTGATGGATTTCTCCCATCCCTGCACGCAACACTCGGAGGTTTGGAGGGTCGTGTTTCGGTATGTCTCCCATATAAACGGGGCTGAGTGACGTCACAGATCTAAACGTCAATTTTTCTGTATCCTAAACCGAATCATGATCCTAACCAGACCCCTAACCTTAATGCTTATCCTAAACCTAACAAATCCTGACCCTAACCAAAACTCTAACCTTACTGCTTAAAGCGCTAGATGCGCTTAATTATATTTTTCTGAGTGACGTCATTGTCATAGATAATGAAGGCTCCCGTTTATATGGGAGACTGACCCGTGTTTCCCCGCGGAAAACGTTGTGTGCGCGGCGGATGGTAGGGTAACATCCTACAACGCTGATTCTATTTCAACCAAACATCATCAATGAAAATTAGGTTACATATGAATGTGGTGAATTGTGAATAGGTTAGTACCTAACTAGATATCAAAATAAGAACCATTAGAATATTTGAATTAATAAGAAATATTTCTTCAAGACATCAATCTGCAAGACCATTAGAATCAATGGTTTTAGTTTATTTTTTCCAATTGTAAATAATGCATTTACAGAGTTTTCATTTACCTTATTGCACTTGTAGGTTGTACCTTCGCCTCACAAATAGGAGCCATCATATTATTGATTGAGCAATTATTGTAAACCAACAATTAAAATGAGTTTACACTGATATCTGCCTCCAGAATTGTATACCAATTGAAATTCCTGATGAGCAAGAATAAATACTCAATTAAATAGTTTATGTTAGTCATTCTATGCAGTATATAAACATTTTAATGATATACTATGTCACTGTCAATTGCCAGGTTTCACAAAACTTTAATGATAAACTTCAGACTTTTTTTCAAAAAATATTTTTACTTCAGATATACTTCTCCTTTGTAGAAAAATACAGTCATCTTTGAAGTCAAGATAATATACTTTTTTCTAGTTCATTTATTGTTACTGCAATACACCATTCATTATGGATGTTTGGTGCTTTCTCAATCTATATTTTACTTATGAAGTCACATTTTGTGTTTTTTCTCTGTACGTCATGCCCCATGACAATGCAAGAAAAGAGGAAAAATGCACCTGCAGATTAATTGCGGATGCATTCATTTCTGTCTAATGCTGTTTTGAGTATGCTGCTCAGTATGTTTTGATCTGATTGGAATTTTTTAATGCAGTAAAAAGTGTTCAAGCAATTTGATTTGTGGGCTTCCAATTTGCACTCAGTGCTGCTACGCAGCACCGAGTGAGCTGTATATGCTTATATGCAGGCCCAATGGGCATGCTAGTATTTTTATAATATTTGACTCTCTTTGGAGATTTTTCACATTTCTATGCAGTATTCAACCAATAAACACAAAGACTGCAGCAATGCACCAAATGATCTTTTTTTTTTTTTTTTCTCCAGGATTGTTAGATCCTAAAATAAATCCTGTTTGTCTTTTTCCTCACATGATAACAGTCTCAACAAGTAGTTTTACCTGGTTTATGTCTGCTAACTAATTGTGTCAGCAAAATATATCTAGTGTTCTTTACTAGTGTTCTTAACATATTAACATGAACATTGTAATTTGTTATTGAACTCACATATCTTCAAATGTACAACACAACACATATTGAATCAACTGAGAATGTTGTATCACACTTGATGGAGTTCCTGAAGAAGAGATATTTTTCTCAAAACTGACAGTTGAATAGCAGTGCAAAGTGTATGGGTCTTTGATTTCATATTTGAGAATTTCTGTGTTTCACTGAAATCATCAATCACTTCAAACTCAAATTTGAGGTAGGGAAGGATAGCAAAATGCAGGCTCCTATGCTTGTGTTGAAGAATACATCAAAGAGAGAAAGCGGTCGCAAAGTCCAGATCAGCAATATCCAAGCTGCAAAGACTATCAGTGATGTGATCAGAACCTTATCTAACTTATGTATTTGAAATATATTGTTCATTGGGCTCACAATAAGGAGCAGGTTACACCGTGGGTATAACTAAGTAGATTAATTAATTGATTAATTATGTATTATGATGTGCCACTATAATATAAAAGTTTAAATTATTATTATTATTATCAGCTCTTTTTAATTGAAGCCCACAAATTGACCATGTTTACATTTAATACAGTACCTAATACTTCATATAAAAGATCTAATATGTTTCAGATCAGAACCTGTCTTGGTCCAAAAGCTATGCTCAAGATGCTGATGGATCCCATGGGTGGGATTGTGATGACAAATGATGGCAATGCCATCCTCCGTGAAATCCAAGTGCAGCACCCTGCTGCCAAGAGCATGATTGAAATCAGTCGGACTCAGGATGAGGAAGTTGGAGATGGGACCACCAGTGTGATCATCCTTGCTGGAGAACTCCTAAAGGTTGCAGAACCATTCCTTCTGGAAAACATGCACCCCACTGTGGTAATTGCAGCTTACAGACAAGCACTGGAGGATGCAGTGGATATCATGAGAAAGGATTTGGCTACTGCTGTTGACATCAATAATAGGGCGGAGATGATTAAGATCATCAAATCCAGCTTGGGGACTAAATTCTCTTTGGTTCCCTCCTATGATGTTATGCTGCATGTTATACATATCTAAATTTTGTCCATTACAGTAGTATGTAAGGGCAGACAAATGGTATGTCTATCTATAGCTCTATCAATGTGAATTAATATCTCCTCAGCTTGGGGACTAAATTCATGAAAGGATGGAATGACCTGGCATGTGGAATTGCTCTTGATGCAGTGAAATGTGTTCATATTGAGGACAGAGGTCACAAAGAAATTGACATCAAACGTTATGCTAAAGTTGAGAAGGTATACAGTAATATTCTGCCATAAAACAACAGATGTGTTTATCATATCGATTATTGTCTGAAGAAATGTGAATTGCTATTAGAATTTTAGGACTAAATTATGACTAAATCCCATTTTTTGCAGGTTCCTGGTGGCAGCATTGACATGTCAGAGATCCTGGATGGAGTAATGTTCAACAAGGATGTCACTCACACTGGCATGAAGAGACGTATTGAAAACCCAAGGTTCATTTACTTCAAGCTAATATTCAAATATAAGACGTTATTTAATAATATCAACATGCTGTTGGCTGTATTCCAATTTCGATGATATGTGTGGATATATTAACAACATCTAGCCGACTGATTCTGGTGTGATTCAAGCTATATCTTCACCCTCACTTCCACAGAATCGTCATGTTGGACTGCAACTTGGAGTACAAGAAGGGAGAGTCCCAGACTAACCTCGAGTTTATGCAAGAAACGGACTTCAGACGCATTCTGCAACTGGAGGAGGACTACATCAAGCAGATCTGTGATGACGTCATTGCTCTCAAGCCTGACCTTGTTCTTACAGGTTTGTTAATATAGGAAGCAAACGTAAGCCAAGGTGAATTAATCAAAGTCCCAATTTTCCAATCTTATCTCACGATATTGGTGAAAACAACACTCTAAAATATTATACCCCTGAAAGGAATGTCTCACAACTAACAACCCCCTCCTACCTGCACCCCCTCATAAGATACCCTGAAAGGAATGTTTCACATCAACACCCCCCCCCTCATAAGATACCACTGAAAGGATTATTTCACAACTAATACCCCTGAAGGGAATGTCATACAACTAACACCCACCCCCTCTCCCCAGAGAAAGGCGTGTCTGATCTAGCGCAGCACTTCCTCCTGAAAGCCGGAATCAGCGCCATCCGGCGTCTCCGTAAGAGTGACATGAACAGGGTCGCCCGGGCCGTGGGAGGGCAGATCGTGCACCGGACTGACGAACTTAAGGAGGCCGACGTGGGCACCAACTGCGGACTCTTCGAGGTGATGTTTGCTCTCTGTAGTCTACCCTGGGGGAAAATTTGCCGTTTTATGAAAGTGATGGTGTGTGAAATATTCTAATGTTTTAACCTATCTGAACTGTGCAGGATTCTCACCGCCCCTATACCTCAGATCAAGAAGTTCGGTGACGAGTACTTCACCTTCCTCACTAAGTGTAAGGAGCCTAAAGCTTGCACTATCCTGCTGAGGGGTGCTAGTAAGGACGTTCTGATGGAGGTGGAGAGGAACCTCCAGGATGCTATGAACGTGGCTAGGAACGTCATGATGGACCCTTACCTCGTGAGTTGATGTTGCTAACTCACATGTCATGTGGTGACACCGTCCTGCAAAAAACTCCTTCGATATTGCGTGTGGGTGAGAATGTGTGACAGTTTCTTCATCAGTCACTTATTTGCTGACTTGCTAAGAGTTATTTCTCTACAGGTGCCAGGAGGTGGAGCAGTGGAGGCCTCCCTGGCTCACAGACTCATGGAGAAGTCTAAAGCTATCCAGGGAGTGGGACAGTGGCCCTACAGGGCCCTCGCTGAGGCCCTCAAAGTCATCCCCAAGACCCTAATGCAGGTGAACATGCTTCGTTAATATCATTATTACCGAGTACCTGACAACATTAGCAAGGTTACATTGTCAATGTATCAGGTATCTACTTTATCAAATAGAGTCCATGGTAGAAGAGAAGCACCTATAACAAATCCCTCATGTTTCAGAAACCCCTGTATTCTGTAACCAATCCCTCGTGTTTCAGAAGCCCCTGTAACCAATCCCTCGTGTTTCAGAAGCCCCTATAACCAATCCCTCGTGTTTCAGAACTGTGGAGTGAACACTATCCGTACCATGACGACCCTCACAGCTAAGCACGCCACTGGTGGCACCACGTGGGGCGTTGACGGAGATACTGGCGACATCGTCGACATGAACGACTTCGGCGTTTGGGACACCTTCCAGGTTGGATAAGTTGGATAATGGCGTCAGTTGTTTTGCTCGTTGTCGGATACTTTTGTGTCCTAAATTCTATTTCTTGATATTATCATGTGAAAGGTATGTACAAAATTAGACAAGTTTGGTACGTTTCTAGGCTAAGTGCCTTTGCTATTTTCCATGGATATTTTGTAAGGTATACGCCCAACCCCCAGGTAAAATCACAAGTTCTGAAGACAGCCATTGAGACCGCTATCCTCTTACTGCGTATAGACGATATCGTGAGTGGTGTCAAGAAGCAATCAGACATCGAGGCTGAGAAAATGGCGGGCAAATTCCAAGAACAGCAGCCTCAGGAGCCCGCAGGCGAGGAATAATCTCAGCCCGGAGGAATCTCCCGCCCCCTTTTTGGAGGACCCTCCCGCCCCCTTTTTATTTTTATTCTCCCTCCCCCCTCCCAATGCGTATTTGTGTATTTTTGCTATCACAATCTCCCCAAGTAACCTCCGTAGATGCTCTTTATACACTGGTGTATATTGTACAATGTACACAATACATTTCAATGTATTCTAAGGTGTGTATTTAAGCATTTACGTAACAAAACTCCTGACATGATCAAACTTACGCAGTTTCGATTGGCATATTTGTGAGTTTTGTTTATCTATTTGTAAAGTTTATTTAATGGTTCATTTTGCTAGCAAACGTGTCTGAATTTTAATTGTTATGAAGTTATGAATGAGTCCAGTGAATAAAAATTAGGGATTGGGAGTGATCATTGGGGAGTTGAAATGGAAGGGAATTTATTTAAAGTGAATTGAGAGGGGATTGTGGTTGAGGAGTTGAATTTTCAGTAATTGGCAGTACTTAAATGTAAACTGTAGCACTCCGTTTGTAAGTTACAGGAAAAGCCGAGACGTGTCTGTGGAATATGATACCTTAGTACAGAATATTTATACATCACAATATTTATACGAATTTTGATTTCTTCGTATAAATTTCATGTCGTATAAAATTTATGAAGTATAAATTATGTGTCGTACAAATTTTCCATTCTTGTCGCCACTTGATCTGACTGTCAACCGTACATTGAAACCTATTGAACAGGATGCTAGTGCTGAGTCTATTAGTGCTGAGATTACTGGTCTATTGCTTAAAATTTCCCCACGAATAGATGATATCAAAGTAAATACAGGAAAAGCTGTCCTTCGAACTCCGCATGCAAAGACTATATCAAAGGCTTTCACTTACTTTAATACACCAGAAGGAAAGCGAAATATTTTACATGGATGGTCTGCAGCTGGTATCGCTAACGCAGTGAAAAGAATACTTGATACTCAAAACATAAGGGATACTGATGGCTTACTGCTCAGTGGACCCGTTCTCTTTTCTCCAAATTTTTAACTGAATTCATCAAACCGAATTTCTATTTTCTTGGTGACTGACAAAATCGTATAAATTTAATGTCGTATAAATAATATCCGTATAAAATTCGTGACGTATAAATATTCTGTACTAAGGTAACTTCTTCCCCTGGCCAGGGCGGGCGCCACCTGGCCAGTTATTTAAACTTCACAATATTCAGAAGGTATGTGACCATTGACTGCGTCAGAAATTCTTCTCTATCCTGTTCCGGTTCATTATTAAAATATTTGATTACAAAATGCTTATTTTTGTCACAAATTGGCGTCTTTCCGGCACGCGCTCCTTCTCTTTGCACTTATTCTCTGTAAAACATATCTTGTTTGTACATGTAGACCAAGATAGTAAACTGATATAGACCTAATCATGCCTTATTTGGAATAATATATCATGGAAGATGAATATAAACAAACGAATTAAAAGTCTTCCCTGCACGTTCTCCCGGAAATTCGGCCTTTTTATAAGCAGATTTTACTGACAATATGACGTCATATAATTATAACTATAAACTTATAAATGTAACATTTCATATATTCATGTTTTGTAATTGTAAAAACGGCGTGTTAGTAAAACATGTGTTTCCAAACATATTCTATATTTCAGATAATCGCATTTCTAACTCACGTTTATGTGGTTAGCAGAGTAACCACAGCACTTTCTACGTTTTAAAACCCCCACCACTTCTCTCGAACTGGTTGCGATCAATACACTCATTTATCACTCGCAGCAGTAAATACACGGCATTAACATAGCTTAGAGTTGCGAGTTGATGAGATCTATCTAGTTCATTCTGTGCGCCACTTGTATTGTGTGCTATCAAAATGACTCGAGTTTTAAAGAGCTGACATTCGTTATGTCGTGGGGTTCCCTTTTCTCATGCGTATTGTGCATCCTAATCTACCTATACTCTCCTTATGATGTACTGGTTATAGGCCATCGTTTCGATGTATTTGTGCATATAAATCTCGGCTTCGCCTCTTCTAACATAGTTTGTGCTAAAAGGCATCTCAACGCTACACTCTAACTATGTTAAATTCGATAAACAAACATAATAATAAATATCCTAAACAGTGCCAGTGATCTATCATTTGTTATAGATTAAATTTATGCAATATTCCCATCTATTTGAAACAAGAAATATACTTTAATGTATAACGTGTTTGCCCCTCCCCCCGAATAATTACATAATATTACACTTCACATTTACTTGCAAATAAACTCCCTCTTCACATTTACTTGCAAATAAACTCCCTCTGCCCTGAAGAGCACTTTTTATGTGCACCCCGCTCCGTGTTTTGGCTGCATCCACAACACGTTCCGTAAAATCAGTAGTACATCGCAAGCACCGTGTCTTTTGTTATATTTCCCTGGTCCGCCAATCAGAGAGCAGCGTCCATGTCACGTGACCCTGGAATAGAAAGGTCACGTGATCTGTCCGCAGGAGTTTATACATAGAATAGTGCAGTGGACAATGGCTCTCTCGCGCCACTCTCCGACTGCCATTTCGTTACGGATTTCTCGGGGGCTTTCATCTAACTCAAGAGAAAGAGAAAGCTAATTATAGAGTCTCGTTTTTTACGTGTTTTACGTTGAATTTAAAATAATATTTAGTATTCACGTTTTTTTGTAAGTAGTTTCCCTAATTTTACGTACTGTCATATTATATTTGATGTGATCGGAAATATTAATTAGTGAGAAAAGCTGAAGCAGAGGGGACCGAAGAATGCTTGATATGCTGAAAGTACAGGTAAAATACGTTTTTGTAAACTTATCTATACAACTTCAATAATTGAATATTTTGTATCGTCTATGTAACAGAAAATTGATTTAGTTGAATCACAGAATTTCTTTACTTTTGTTTGTAGATGGAAATCCATCACACATGTGGGAAGTGTGACAGTTGGATCCATAACAGAACTACAGATTATTCAAGCCTTTTACTGGTATTATTCACCACGTGGTGGGGTTATACCGGTTAAATAAATCTTGGTGACCGTATACCGCAATTTACATGGTCAAGGAGAAGCCGAGACTGTGTAAGTTGGTAATGGACGAGGCGTGCCGAGTTCATTCTCGAAGGTATACGGTCACAGCTGAGATCATGGAACCGACTTAACTTCTTCCAGTTGGGTCTGATGACCCACGTCTGAATCCAGCGCCTTTATAGGTTTTTGAGTGCTCCTTTCTAAATGTTTTCTTAATGAATTACACTGTTTTATTGTATTTTATTATCTTTGTGATACTATGTTACAGCAACTTTCTACTGTAGTATAACAATATCTAGATCTACGTATCTTGTCGGTAACTTGTTACTTTGTGCTTTATTACTTTACTCAACGCTCGGAGTTTACAAGCAACGTTACAGTGTAATCTTTTATTGATTATTTACGTCAAGATTTGAATGATTTATCTTTGATTAATTGATCATTCCCTTAGATTAATATCAGTTAATCCCTTAATAAGTTAGACTGACATTTAACTTGTCAATTCTCTGGCTCGTTTCTCACAACTGATAGTGCCGCAGTAACCGTTTAATAAATTTTTCTTAAAAGTTAAACTGCATATTATTGAGGTGCGGTCAGGTTAAAACTCGCACTGCTTATAAGTAAAACGTTTTATCCTCACTAATGAGTTGCTTTGAAAGGTACGCGATAAAACACACTAATTTTACTTTACCTTTTCGGCGATTCTTTTCTTAACCTGTACTTGTTCCTTTAAACATGTTATATCTCCTTAATAATATAACAAGCGCTAAATCAACGATCCATTAAAAACAGGATATCGGTATTGGATGCACCGCTGATCCAATGGATTTGACTGGTTCACATTAGAAGTAGTGTGGACACTCAAAATCCTTTATCTGAAAACCATGTATGTAAAGGAATTTGGCAGAATTTTACAATAATAGGCCTTCTGTAGATATCCAAAGTGAACGAATGTGGCTTCTATACACAAGTAACCAGTATCTGTATTCTGTAATCAGTTTCACTGCAGAGGCATTTAAAAGCGATCCATTGTTCATAAGGAAGATCAAACGATCACAGTGTTTTTCAAAAATTCAATTATAATCATGTATTCATGATTCATGTGGAGATAGAATAGATATGTTTTAGATTTAGCTGGTGAACAGGTCCATTTAATTTTCGTAAGCATCGAACAAGTTGTAAAAGTCAGTAGAAAATGGAACATGATATTATAATCACCTGTATATTCCACCATAATCCAGATGTTCGGATAATCTCTTTATCTTATGTGATGCTTACAAGGATTCTTGCTGAGGTTTGTTTTCACTTTTCGTATTAGCCAATAGCAACCCAACGTCAAATCTAAAAGAATACCTATAAACAAATAAATTATAAAATCAGTCCAATATATTAGTCTACTGAGTTTATTAGTTCTTGGTGATTGTACTAATCTGGAAATTCCTATTTCGTTGTGAGTTTTGGTCCCCAGCCAATCAATAAACTGCATTTTACTTGTTATAATCGTGAGAACTTCCTTCGTCATACCTCGTGTAGAACTAACTACTGAGTCAAAGAGGACTCTACAACGTCAGCAACTTGGCATTGAGAGATGTGATAATGACGTCATCACAACCTCCACTTCACTCACATCATTGCTCTAAACTCATTAAATCTATTGAATAATGCAATAAAGCAGTTATATGCAATTAATGTGTATTAAATAAACTATTTTTAAACGAGCTGAATCTAAGTTTACACGTATCACGTGATGTCCTATAGGCTGTGTGTAAACTAGTCACGTGACATGTCTAATGGGTCACGTGACATCTTAACCACAAACTCTCACAACTGTCTTAGCAATACTCAACCCGCCTTTGTCTTACTTTGTCAGTATTCGTCTAATAGTGAAGTACCTTTATCGAAATCTTGCCTTATTTATTACCTTACGAGATATATGTGGGTCGTGGGACGAAATTTGAAAAAAGTATCCATATTTGGATAAAAAATTTCAATATGACGCCATCATATTTGGTTCCACATTTGTCTCGACGTAATCTAATATAGTAACAAAAAACTCCATTGAGATAATAATGGAAAATTTGAGCTTAAGTACACCATACATGTTCAATGTACAAATGTACACTGTACAGATGTACATACTCATCTACCTCCATACATCCACACATTACACTCCCATATTATTATATGCCTATCTCTCTACCTTTCATTGACGATATCTACAGATATACAACGCTACGCAAGTTTCATCACAAGTTTATTAATTTACGAGCTGCGCGCTAAAACCAGCCAGTTGCCCACGTCAGTAACTCAGCACGTTGTGCTATGATAATGACGTCATAAACCCAGTGCCTACCTGTGGATGTTCCCCTCAGAGTCGCACACTCAGTAGCTGAGTATATGTTGTGTGTGTGCTGCGTGTTTTATATTCAATCAAGCTTTGTGTTAGGTACAATTATACGAGTTTTTAACACTTTCCATTCTCCGAAAGTACTCTACCTCTACTGATTTGAGTAAATTCTGATATTCCTCTTATATTGCGAACTCGTTTAGTGAAACAAGGAGTTATTAATCAATCAATATTTAGATTTAGTTAAGATTCAGTTGGTTGACCTAACAAAACCATCGTTTGTCTCATGGGAAATATTAATTTATTCTTGGTAGTTGCGGTGTTATGGTTTACCAATAGCACTCCATCGCCCCACCAATCAGCGTACAGAATCATGGGAATACTGGGCGCTGATTGGTCAAAGTGCCGTACTCCGTTGTTGGTAGGTAATATTGAGGTTGGCGTTTAAATCCCGTATGTTATATGCAATTCAATTTTAAATGTCCTCTATTTATATCAGTGATCACTCTCTGTACCTAATAACGCAATGGTTTTGCTGTTATTATTCTGTAATTACACAATGGTTTTGCTGTGAACTTGACCATTTTCCTTGGACTCCTAAATACTCGCGGGTTACGTTACCAGCTACTAGACTTGTCATGATATTCCAAGTGTATTTACTCTCTCCAATCTCCTACCTATACTGTGCGATCAAATCCGAGATTATGTGGTATTGTAAGTTATTGAAAGTCCTGATGATTATAATTAAGGAATTAATTCACTACCGGTTGATCAAATAATGGATTTTCACTGTTCAAGGGCTGTTTCAAAATCCGTCAATTTCATTATCTGACGCTCTCCATACAACTATCTAAATACCTACGCAATACTGCATGCTATACCTTTTATCTGTCGTGTGAATCAGCTGAAGACTTCATTTATAATTATTGTTAAGGGTCTTTAGTTCGCTAATCCCGAGTAGTTGGATCACATTCAAGAGTACAGATAACTTTGAATTATGTGACCTTTGATCATTGCTTAATTAGAAATTATTATTTTAATTTAGTTATTCGTTCAGTTTTGGAACTTTGTATAGAGATTATTTTCATTTTCTCCTCTGCGCAGTTCTATCAACCAATGTTGTAAGGTGTACTTTTAGTACTTGTCTTTTGAAGGTACAAAAGGATAGGCTACGTGCAGAACTTTTTCTCTTAATTTAATCATGTTCTCCTGTTTAAATGGAACCCGTATAAATGGAACCCGTTCTATCCACTTTAGATAGATCTATAGGTAGCCCATTTATCCCCACTGCCATTCCACTATCCACTCACTCTAATCCATCTATCTGACCCACCCATGACGGATATAACCATTGAACTATCAAATCCGTCACTGTCTCTGACTCCTTCCTCCTCCACCTAATTATACCATATATGGAATGATTTGATCTCCACACAGTCCCTCCCTACCATGACTCCACCTAATAATACCATATATGGAATGATTTGATCCCCACACAGTCACTTCCTGCCATGCCGGATTACTCATCACACCGGAACAGTAAGGAACCAGTAGCTACTATCAAGATGAAGACTCGGACTACCACCCTCCTCAATAAGACATGCAGTAAGGACCAGATGAGGGGACGAGTTAACCTTAACAAGTACTTTGGAACAGGTTAGCTTTAGATTGTTGTCCTGAAAAAAATTAAAGGAAAGATATTTTTAATATTCTATCCTTTCGAGCCAAAATTAGAAGAATCAAAGTACCCAAATAGCTGAGCCGATATTGATCATGAATGTTTCAATGATGAACATGTAAATCGAATTTTCAGAGTCCAATGTGAGCCTAACAGACAGCATCAACTCGACTCTCCGACTCAACTCTTCAAACCAAACCCCTAAACACGGCAGTGCCTTCTTACAAGCATTATCAGAATCACAGGTACAGAAAACTGGGAAATTGTGCGGAGTCCGGTTTCTTCTTGTACATTGACTCTCCTATCACACAATCTGGTTTCTTGAATTATCATTTACCTGTTAGCATGATCATGGAATTCTTGAATCTACCCGTTGGTCATAACCGGGTAAAAACAGATGTGTTCTAATGAATGTAGAATCAGCTACTCTTCCTAGAATCCCTGAGTATTCCCTCTAAAATCTCGGAGTTATTCCCTCTAAAATCCCTGAGTAATTCCCTCTAAAATCCCTGAGTAATTCCCTTTAAAATCCCAGAGTATTCCCCTCTGGAATCTCTGAGTATTTCCCTTTAGAATCTCTGAGTATTTCCCTCTAAAATCCACCCCTCTTAGAGGTCTGACGCAGAGTTCTGGACAGTTCGGAGTCGGCAGCTCGGCAGCACAAGGGTTTCTCAGAGCTCCAGCATCAACGACTCCGGATTATTACCTGTTCTATCACCAAAGGTAAATGGGGGAATGTCTCAAGCTAAATCTCGGCTGTTATCCCATTCGTCGCAATAGCAATGTCCTGTACGGAGCCCCTCAGTTTCGATTCCTTGTTTAACATGCCGTACAGCAAGGTTATTCACTGACCGGGTTAGCACTAAGCTATTTCTAACACGACACAAGTTAGTAAGGTTCACGTTCCTCAGAGTGAGATTTTAGTAAGATTCACCTTCCCAGAGTAAGATTCACCTTCCCCAGAGTGCGCGGCGCAGCTACGAATACAGTGGAGGAGACTACGATGCTGACGTCACCATAGTCGACCCTGACATGGTCCTGGAGCAGAGCTCGGAGTTGATGCTCTCGGAGTACCCCCAGCCCCTCCAGATACCCCCTCCAGCGAGGGGGGAACAGGGGGACATCGTCATAGGGGTGGTGGGGGCCAGTGGCAGGAGGGCTAGTGGGGGAGCAGGTAGGAGGGGGACATCGTCATAGGGGTGGTGGGGGCCAGTGGCAGGAGGGCTAGTGGTGGAGCAGGTAGGAGGGGGACATCGTCATAGGGGTGGTGGGGGCCAGTGGCAGGAGGGCTAGTGGTGGAGCAGGTAGGAGGGGGGACATCGTCATAGGGGTGGTGGGGGCCAGTGGCAGGAGGGCCAGTGGGGGAGCAGGTAGGAGGGGGGCATCGTCATAGGGGTGGTGGGGGCCAGTGGCAGGAGGGCTAGTGGGGGAGCAGGTAGGAGGGGGACATCGTCATAGGGGTGGTGGGGGCCAGTGGCAGGAGGGCTAGTGGTGGAGCAGGTAGGAGGGGGACATCGTCATAGGGGTGGTGGGGGCCAGTGGCAGGAGGGCCAGTGGGGGAGCAGGTAGGAGGGGGGCATCGTCATAGGGGTGGTGGGGGCCAGTGGCAGGAGGGCTAGTGGAGGAGCAGGTAGGAGGGGGACATCGTCATAGGTGTGGTGGGGGCTAGTGGCAGGAGGGCCAGTGGGGAGCAGGTAGGAGGGGGGGACATCGTCAATCGTCATAGGGGTGGTGGGGGCCAGTGGCAGGAGGGCTAGTGGGGGAGCAGGTAGGAAGGGGGGACATCGTCATAGGGGTTGTGGGGGCTAGTGGCAGGAGGGCCAGTGGAGGAGCAGGTAGGAAGGGGGGACATCGTCATAGGGGTGGTGGGGGCCAGTGGCAGGAGGGCTAGTGGGGGAGCAGGTAGGAGGGGGACATCGTCATAGGGGTGGGGGCTAGTGGCAGGAGGGCCAGTGGGGAGCAGGTAGGAGGGGGACATCGTCATAGGGGTGGTGGGGGCCAGTGGCAGGAGGGCCAGTGGAGGAGCAGGTAGGAGGGGACGTCATAGGGGTGGTGGGGGCCAGTGGCAGGAGGGCTAGTGGGGAGCAGGTAGGAGGGGACATCGTCATAGGGGTGGTGGGGGCTAGTGGGAGGAGGGCCAGTGGTGGGAGCAGGTAGGAGGGGGACATCGTCATAGGGGTGGTGGGGCTAGTGGCAGGAGGGCCAGTGGGGGAGCAGGGGGACATCGTCATAGGGGTGGTGGGGGCCAGTGTGGGAGGGCTAGTGGGGGAGCAGGGGACATCGTCATAGGGGTGGTGGGGGCTAGTGGCAGGAGGGCTAGTGGGGGAGCAGGTAGGAGGGGGACATCGTCATAGGGGTGGTGGGGGCCAGTGGGGGAACAGGTAGGAGGGGGACATCGTCATAGGGGTGGTGGGGGCTAGTGGCAGGAGGGCTAGTGGGGGAGCAGGTAGGAGGGGGGACATCGTCATAGGGGTGGTGGGGGCTAGTGGGAGAGCAGGTAGGAGGGGGACATCGTCATAGGGGTGGTGGGGGCCAGTGGCAGGAGGGCTAGTGGGGGAGCAGGTAGGAGGGGGACATCGTCATAGGGGTGGTGGGGGCTAGTGGCAGGAGGGCCAGTGGGGGAGCAGGTAGGCGGGGGGGACATCGTTATAGGGGTGGTGGGGGCTAGTGGCAGGAGGGCCAGTGGGGGAGCAGGTAGGAGGGGGGGACATCGTCATAGGGGTGGTGGGGGCTAGTGGCAGGAGGGCCAGTGGGGGAGCAGGTAGGAGGAGGGAGACATCGTCATAGGGGTGATGGGGGCTAGTGGCAGGAGGGTTAGTGGGGGAGCAGGTAGGAGGGGGACATCGTCATAGGGGTGGTGGGGGCCAGTGGCAGGAGGGCTAGTGGGGGAGCAGGTAGGAGGGGGACATCGTCATAGGGGTGGTGGGGGCTACTGGCAGGAGGGCCAGTGGTGGAGCAGGTAGGAGGGGGGACATCGTCATAGGGGTGGTGGGGGCTAGTGGCAGGAGGGCCAGTGGGGGAGCAGGGGGACATCGTCATAGGGGTGGTGGGGGCCAGTGGCAGAGGGCAGGAGGGGACATCGTCATAGGGGTGGTGGGGGCTAGTGGCAGGAGGCCAGTGGGGGAGCAGGTAGGAGGGGGACATCGTCATAGGGGTGGTGGGGCTAGTGGCAGGAGGGCCAGTGGGGGGAGCAGGTAGGAGGGGACATCGTCATAGGGGTGGTGGGGGCTAGTGGCAGGAGGGCTGAGTGGGGGAGCAGGTAGGAGGGGGACATCGTCATAGGGGTGGTGGGG
This sequence comes from Beroe forskalii, assembly GCA_011033025.1. Taxonomy (NCBI): domain Eukaryota; kingdom Metazoa; phylum Ctenophora; class Nuda; order Beroida; family Beroidae; genus Beroe; species Beroe forskalii. The sequence continues at coordinate 188,748 of WFMF01000048.1, forward strand.
GCCAGTGGCAGGAGGGCTAGTGGGGGAGCAGGTAGGAGGGGGACATCGTCATAGGGGTGGTGGGGGCCAGTGGCAGGAGGGCCAGTGGGAGCAGGTAGGAGGGGACATCGTCATAGGGGTGGTGGGGGCCCCAGTGGCAGGAGGGTCAGTGGGGGAGCAGGTAGGAGGGGACATCGTCATAGGGGTGGTGGGGGCTAGTGGGGGCCCAGTGGGGGAGCGGTAGAGGGGGGACATCGTCATAGGGGTGGTGGGGGCCAGTGGCAGGAGGGCCAGTGGGGGAGCAGTAGGAGGGGGACATCGTCATAGGGGTGGTGGGGGCCAGTGGCAGGAGGGCCAGTGGGGAGCAGGGGACATCGTCATAGGGGTGGGGCTATCGTGGGCAGGGGGGCCAGGTAGGGGGGACATCGTCATAGGGGTGGTGGGGCCAGTGGCAGGAGGGCCAGTGGGGGAGCAGGTAGAGGGGACATCGTCATAGGGGTGGTGGGGGCCAGTGGCAGGAGGGCCAGTGGGGGAGCAGGGGGACATCGTCATAGGGGTGGTGGGGGCCAGTGGCAGGAGGGCTAGTGGGGGAGCAGGGGGACATCGTCATAGGGGTGGTGGGGGCTAGTGGCAGGAGGGCTAGTGGGGGAGCAGGTAGGAGGGGGGACATCGTCATAGGGGTGGTGGGGGCTAGTGGCAGGAGGGCTAGTGGGGGAGCAGGTAGGAGGGGGACATCGTCATAGGGGTGGTGGGGGCCAGTGGCAGGAGGGCTAGTGGGGAGCAGGTAGGAGGGGGGGGACATCGTCATAGGGGTGGTGGGGGCTAGTGGCAGGAGGGCCAGTGGGGGAGCAGGTAGGAGGGGGACATCGTCATAGGGGTGGTGGGGGCTAGTGGCAGGAGGGCCAGTGGGGGAGCAGGTAGGAGGGGGACATCGTCATAGGGGTGGTGGGGCCAGTGGCAGGAGGGCCAGTAGGGAGCAGGTAGGGGGGGACATCGTCATAGGGGTGGTGGGGGGGCGGGGGCCAGTGGCAGGAGGAGGGGCCAGTGGGGGGAGCAGGTGGGAGGGGACATCGTCATAGGGGTGGTGGGGGCTAGTGGCAGGAGGGCTAGTGGGGGAGCAGGTAGGGGGGGGGGGACATCGTCATAGGGGTGGTGGGGGCCAGTGGCAGGAGGGCTAGTGGAGGAGCAGGTAGACAAGTTAGAGAAATGGATGAGTGGGTGAAATGAATACTTTAGTCACATGGATAAGCTGCGAAATGAATAATTTAATGATGGGTACTAATCATTGTTGACACACATGCAAAAATACTATTTCCTTCAATGGAATGTATTTCTGTGATTAGTCTTCTCTAAACCATGTCTTTATATCCAAGGCGGAGGTAAGAGAGTACAGCATTCTTCCAGTACGTCCACACCTCCCGTACCCCCTCCTGATGTACTGAGCAAGAGACAACTCAAACTCATAGGTCAGTCAATCAAATGAGCAAGAGAAAACTCAAACTCATAGGTCAGTCAATTGTATGAGCAAGAGACAACTCAAACTCATAGGTCAGTCAATCATATGAGCAAGAGACAACTCAAACTCATAGGTCAGTCAATCATATGAGCAAGAGACAAGTCAAACTCATAGTTCAGTCAATCATATGAGCAAGAGACAAGTCAAACTCATAGGTCAGTCAATTACATGAGCAAGAGACAATCCAAACTCATAGGTCAGTCAATCATATGAGCAAGAGACAACTCAAACTAATAGGTCAGTCAATCACTTCGTTTCCATAAACAGTTAGCACAGTTAACGGGCACTAATGGGAGGGAGGCCCACGATACTGGGAGGATTTTGTGAAATTGCCAAATTATTTTTAAAAATTTCAGAAAATTTACACTAAGTTTCGTTCTGAGAAATTATCCCAGTAAAATGCATACAGCAGTTAGCTAACTAATGCACGTGTGAAGTTATTGAAGCTATGAATGAAATATTGATCATTGGTATTTCTATATGATTTTAAAAAATCATCCCCCCATTTACTTAATTTGAACTGTGCGGAATTTTAAATTTGGGGAAATTTTTTTAAGCAAATAAAATAAAAATTTAGCCTAAAATTTAGTTTTTTTGTTCAAAATGCCTTTCTGGGGCGGCTCAGTGCCCAAGACCCCCGCCCAAAAGCTTTATGCATTTGATTTTCATTCCCTGACATTTTTTTTTCTACAAAGGGGAAAATACTTTGAAATTTAAAATTAATTTTGAAAATTAAAAACCCCTTGAATCTAAAATTTTTCGGGGGAAAACATTTATTTGGGGCCCCCCCCCCAATACTTTTTATTATCATCTCAAAACATTTCAAAAACCCTTTTAAAAACAAAAGCTTTTGAAAAGACTGAAAAAAAATTTAAAAATTTTAGAAAAATTTATTTGGAAAAAATTCAAGTTCAAAACTGCCCCAAAAACTACTGTTCCCTTCTCATCTTTAGAAAATTTTCATTTTAAAAAGGGGATAAATACTTAAATTTATTCAAATTTTTAAAATCTAAATGAGAAAACAATTGAGGGAAAAAATTGGTTTAAAAATTGGCTTTGGGGGCTCGGAACCCCCATGGATTCCCTTTTTTTATGAAAATTCTTTCCCTTTTAAAAAAAGGATAAATACTTGAAATTGTTCCCGAAAATTTTTAGCCCCAAATGAGGGAAAACCCTTTAGGGAAAATTTAATTTTATTTAAAATTGGCTTTGGGGCCGCCTGAACCCCTTTTTTGGGTTCCATTTTCATTTTATGAAAATTTTATTTTTAAAAAAGGGATAAATATTAAAAATTCCCAAAATTTTTTGCCCAAAAGAAGTGAAAAAACCCCAAATTTAAATTAAATTTTTAAACTATTGAAAAAATTATTTGGGGGGTGGGCCCCCCCAGACCCTTTTTATGGATTCCCTTTTTAAATTTTTTGAAAAATTTTATTTTTTAAAAAAGGATAAAATTGAAATTTTAAAATTTTAGTC
>WFMF01000048.1:191818-225655 GCA_011033025.1 Beroe forskalii
GTAACTTTGCCTTGTTAACCATCATCTTCTCACTTACAGGCTCTGCTAACTCAAATAACTCACGCGGCGTTATGTCGGACTTAGTTACTGCCGGTTTGTCGGAACTGCAGTAAAGTAAACTGTGGTAAAGTAAACTGTGGTAAAGAAAAATGCAGTAAACTGCGATAAACAATGAAATGAAGGGGAAAAATAAGAGGAAAATAAACTTCAATGTAAACAGAAAGAGGGGCTTCCTTCTAATTTCCAAATGAATTCACCAAATTCACGTTATTATCATTAAGAAAACTCAAAACAACAACAACAACAACAACAAAACACCCACGTTATAATTCTGGAGAGGGCACTGTCCACTGGTTGGTGTTGGTAAGAGGATCCCGAGTGGCAACTCACTGTATCTGCTGTGGTACCTGACAGGGAAGGAATTCAGAACTGCCAGATCCCAATGTGGACGAAATTGCCAAAACTATCTTGCTCATATCATTGAGTGACCTATTATATAAAGTTGATTAAAGAGCAGTCTCTAATCTCTTGCTCATATTATAATGGACTGACCTATGAGTCTGAGTTGTCTCTTGCTGAATGCAATTGACTGACCTATGAGTTTGAGTTGTTTCTTGCTCATGCAATTGACTGACCTATGAGTTTGAGTTCCTCTGTTGTCATGCTGACTCTCTACAAGTCAATGGTGCGTTCCAGACTGGAGTACTGCTGTCCTGTTTGGAACCCTACCAAGATCTCAGACATCCAGAAGTTAGACAATGTCCAACGATGCTTCATCCGCAAAATAGCCGGACTTAAAGACATGAGCTATTGGGACCGTCTCAGGAAGCTAAATTTGATGTCACTCCAACGGCGAAGAGAAAGATACTGCATCATTCAAGTTTGGAAAATCGCCAACGGTCATGCCCCTAATGACGTTGAAATGCAGTTCAAGGACCATCTCGGTTTGGGATCAAGGCAATCATCCCACAGATTAACACCAAGGCCCAGCCTCTATTCGTAGCATTACGATAGTTCATTTGGTGTTAGAGCAGCTCAGCTATGGAATATCTTGCCATCTGACGTCTCACGACTGAGTTCACTTGATAGCTTCAAGATCGGTTTGGGCAGGTTCCTTGAGCAGTTCCCGGATACACCTCCTGTTCCGGGGTACACTGCTGTGAACAACAACTCATTGTTGAGCTGGAAGGAGACGCGCACGACGCAGATGTCCTGAGCACGCCCAGTCAAACTCACCAAAACGTACCAAAACGTACGTACGAGTTGCCTCTTGCTCATATGATTGACTAAACTATGAGTTTGAGTTGTCTCTTGCTCATATAATGGACTGACCTATGAGTTTGAGTTGTTTCTTGCTCATATAACGATTGACTGACCTATGAGTTTGAGTTGTCTCTTGCTCATATCATTGACTGACCTATGAGTTTGAGTTGTCTCTTAATCATATTATGATTGACTGACCTATGAGTTTGAGTTGTCTCTTAATCATATTATGATTGACTGACCTATGAGTTTGAGTTTTCTCTTGCTCATATTATGGACTGACCTATGAGTTTGAGTTGTCTCTTGCTCATGTAATTGACTGACCTATGAGTTTGAGTTGTCCCTTGCTCATATAATTGACTCAGTCAATTATATGAGCAAGAGACAACTCAAACTCATAGGTCAGTCAATTATATGACTGACCTATGAGTTTTAGTTGTCTCTTGCTCATATTATGATTGACTGACCTATGAGTTTGAGTTGTCTCTTGCTCATATAATTGACTGACCTATGAGTTTGAGTTGTCTCTTGCTCATGTGATTGACTGACCTATGAGTTTGAGTTGTCTCTTGCTCATGCAATTGACTGACTTATGAGTTTGAGTTGTCTCTTGCTCATATATGATTGACTGACCTATGAGTTTGAGTTGTCTCTTGCTCATGTAATTGACTGACCTATGAGTTTGAGTTGTCTCGGCCCATGGACTGACCTATTAGTTTGAGTTGTCTCTTGCTCATACAAATTGACTGACCTATGAGTTTGAGTTGTCTCTTGCTCATATGATTGACTGACCTATGAGTCTGAGTTGTCTCTTGCTCATATGAGTGACTGACCTATGAGTTTGAGTTGTCTCTTGCTCATATGATTGACTGATCTATGAGTTTGAGTTGTCTCTTGCTCATATGATTGACTGACCTATTAGTTTGAGTTGTCTCTTGCTCATAATATGATTGACTAATGACTGACCTATGAGTTTGAGTTGTCTCTTGCTCATATAACTGACTGACCTATGAGTTTGAGTTGTCTCTTGCTCATATGATTGACTGACCTATGAGTTTGAGTTGTCTCTTGCTCATATATGATTGACTGACCTATGAGTTTGAGTTGTCTCTTGCTCATGTAATTGACTGACCTATGAGTTTGAGTTGTCTCTGGCTCATGTAATTGACTGACCTATTAGTTTGAGTTGTCTCTTGCTCATACAAATTGACTGACCTATGAGTTTGAGTTGTCTCTTGCTCATATGATTGACTGACCTATGAGTCTGAGTTGTCTCTTGCTCATATGAGTGACTGACCTATGAGTTTGAGTTGTCTCTTGCTCATATGATTGACTGATCTATGAGTTTGAGTTGTCTCTTGCTCATATGATTGACTGACCTATTAGTTTGAGTTGTCTCTTGCTCATAATATGATTGACTAACTGACCTATGAGTTTGAGTTGTCTCTTGCTCATATAACTGACTGACCTATGAGTTTGAGGTTGTCTCTTGCTCATATGATTGACTGACCTATGAGTTTGAGTTGTCTCTTGCTCGCGATTGACTGACCTATGAGTTTGAGTTGTCTCTTGCTCATATGATTGACTGACCTATGAGTTTGAGTTGTCTCTTGCTCATATGATTGACTTACCTATTAGTTTGAGTTGTCTCTTGCTAATGTAACTGACTGACCTATGAGTTTGAGTTGTCTCTTGCTCATGTAATTGACTGACCTATGAGTTTGAGCTGTCTCTTGCTCATGTAATTGACTGACCTATGAGTTTGAGTTGTCTCTTGCTCATGCAATTGACTGACCTATGAGTTTGAGTTGTCTCTTGCTCAGCACGTCAGGAGGAGGTACAGGAGGTGTGGACGTACTGGAAGAATGCTGCACTCTCTTACCTCCACCTTGGATATAAAGACATGGTTTAGACAAGGCAAATCACGAGATTCCATTGAAGGGATTAATATTTCCTTTTGTGCAATCTGCATGTGTAATTTTGCATACATGCAAAAAAGGAAATATACTAATCATTTTTAAATGATTAGTACCACATCAGTAAATTATTTATTCCGCAGCTAATTCATTTCACTATTAATTTTTTATTTTTTTTTTATTTTGAAGGTTTTACTTCTATTCCAACAGCTGTAACAGCCAATGCCAATGACAGGAATCGGAGGATTCAAGTGTAATCAAGCCAGTAACGGTTAAGGAAGTGTAATCCATACTTTATTCGCCGGGTATAGGACTCTAGGTCGGGGGACTCTGGGTCGGGGGACTCTGGGTCGGCGGCTGAAAACCAGGGTGGACTCTGGGTCGGGAGATCCCCACAGGGTGGACTCTAGGTCGGGAGCCCTATTTACATGTTACGCTGATTAGGTTACAAGAATGCAGCATAGAATATATCGAGTTCAGTAGTTCAATACAAAGGGTTACAAGAAGTTAGATGGTGATAAAGGTAATCAATATAGGTAATATAATTATTTCACACACTGATAACTGTTACAAAATTATATCAACAAATTTACAACTGGGCAAGCTCGTCAAGGAACTCCATCAGTCTGTTCTCGTAGAGGTGGTAGTTGCCAACGATCCTCTTCACAGCAGCATCCTTCTCCACCCATCTCTTCTTCCTGGCAGGAGGCTGTCTTCCCTGGCGGTAGGATGTGATCTTCCCCTCCGTTGATGACTGCTCCAACTGCACTGCCGAGATGAAGTTGTAGATTGTAGGGTTGGAGTGTCCGACAACATCAGAGAAGGCCTTGTTGAAGGACTCGCAGAAGATGTTGGTCCTGCCCATCCCGGCATCCCGGTCTCCACTCTGTCTGACTGATTCCAGGTCTCCGGAGGGAATCGTGCCCGTCTGCCGCTGACTCCGCTGACCCAAGTCCTCTCGAAGTAGCCCAGGAAGGAGTCCAGGTCCAGGGTGTCAGGGATGGAGTCTGCGATGACGGCGAAGGCATCAGGCACATCAGAGGCAGGGACCATGGCGAGCATCGTCGACGAGGGCAGAGGGGAAGGTGGAGGAGAGGGAGGATCTGAGGGCCTGCTCGAAGTCCAGCATCAACACTTGGGGAGCCAGGATGGGGCAGTTGGAGACAAGGGATTGGAAGGCCTCCAGGTAGATGGCAGAGTCCTTGTGGGTTAGGAGGATGTAGACCGTGGGGATGCACCAGGATCTGTCATCTGTGAGGGAGGAGAGTTCCGCATGGAGGATGAGGATCTGATAGAAGAGTTGTGGAGAAGACTTGAAGGTTCCGTCGAGGTACCAGCTGGAGGATTCTGCAAGGATGGTGAGGTTGTCGCTGGTAGCAAGGATGATGACCCTCCTCTCTGCAGAGCCGTTGTCGTAGAGGAGCATGTCTGCTTGTCTTAGGGTCCGGCAGTCTTCTGGTTGAAGGTGAAGGTCTGCAAGGGTGAGGGGAGCCCGGGGACGTGGATTGAGTTTCCTTCTGGCCCGTTGAGATTCTGGGACGAGATCCCTACGAATTAGCATGGGGTAGTGCTCGCATGAACGTCTCGTATCACATGAGATATATGAGCCCATCAGCCAACAAGCGGTATGGTATAGTGTCAGCTATGATGAGGCGGATCACATGCTGACACCCTGTATCGTGAGTTCCTCAGTGTCTCAGCAATAAACTAGCGGATCAGATGATTGGACCCTCTATACGGGCTCTGTCATCATGGTTAACCGAGTGATTCCCCGTATAGGAGAAAAGCTTTAGGTAGTATATATTAAACTAAAGGGGCTCCCGACCTAGAGTCCACCCTGTGGGGATCTCCCGACCCAGAGTCCACCCTGGTTTGCCGCCGCCGACCCAGAGTCCCCCGACCTAGAGTCCCCCGACCTAGAGTCCGTTCCCCTTATTTTTAAATGATTAGTACCACATCAGTAAATTATTTATTCCGCAGCTAATTCATTTCACTATTAATTTTTTATTTTTTTTTTATTTTGAAGGTTTTACTTCTATTCCAACAGCTGTAACAGCCAATGCCAATGACAGGAATCGGAGGATTCAAGTGTAATCAAGCCAGTAACGGTTAAGGAAGTGTAATCCATACTTTATTCGCCAAGTCGAGACTTCGCTGCAATGGGCAGCTCCTCATTTAACCCTCCCGCACAGTTTCCTGTACGCTCGGCTGAGTGAACCGTGTGGCTGCTTAGCTGAGAGTTCTCACCCTTAACACGGTAGGCACGGCCGGGAATCGAACTATCAACCTCTCGATGAAAGTAGGATGCCTTAACCACTGCGCTACCTGGCCATTAACAAATCCATTTCACTAACTACCCAATACCCAGGGGGGGGGGGGCCAACCCCCCAAAACCCCCCAAAATTAAGCCCCCTATTGGAAATTTGTTATATCCACCAGGGGGTTAAATTAAACCCCCTAAAATTAAACCCCCTATCGACAGCAAAAAATTAAACCCCAAAATTAAACCCCCTATCGACAGCAAAAATTATTCTAGTATGATTCAAAAAAGCACCAAAATGAAGAAACAAAAAAGGTACCATCTGAAAAAGTTGCCAAAAATCACGAATAAAAAAGGTACCATTTGAAAAAGATGCCGAAAATCAGAAACAAAAATGGTACCATTTCATGAAAGTTCCAAAAATTATAAACAAAAATGGTACCAAAAACCGGAAACAAAAATGGAACCAATTCCAAAAATCGCCAAAAATCACGACCAAAAATGGTACCATTTTGAAATGGTGCAAAAAATCAGGAACAAAAATGGTACCATTTCGAAAGGGTGCAAAAAATCAGAAACAAAATGGTACCATTTGAAAAAGATGCTGAAAATCGAAACAAAAATGGTACCATGTCGAAAGGGTGCAAAAAATCAGAAACAAAATGGTACCATTTGAAAAAGATGCTGAAAATCAGAAACAAAAATGGTACCATTTCATAAAAGTTCCAAAAATTATAAAGAAAAATGGTACCAAAAACCGGAAACAAAAATGGTACCATTTCTAAAATTCGCCAAAAATCACGACCAAAAATGGTACCATTTTGAAATGGTGCAAAAAACAGGAACAAAAATGGTACCATTTTGAAATGGAGCAAAAAATCAGGAGCAAAAATGGTACCATTCCGAAAGGGTGCAAAAAATCAGAAACAAAATGGTACCATTTGAAAAAGATGCTGAAAATCAGAAACAAAAATGGTACCATTTCTAAAATTCGCCAAAAATCACGACCAAAAATGGTACCATTTTGAAATGGTGCAAAAAACAGGAACAAAAATGGTACCATTTTGAAATGGAGCAAAAATCAGGAGCAAAAATGGTACCATTCCGAAAGGGTGCAAAAAATCAGAAACAAAATGGTACCATTTGAAAAAGATGCTGAAAATCAGAAACAAAAATGGTACCATTTCATAAAATTTCCAAAAATTATAAACAAAAATGGTACCAAAAACCAGAAACAAAAAATGGTACCACTTCTAAAAATCGCCAAAAATCACGACCAAAAATGGTACCATTTTGAAATGGTGCAAAAAATCAGGAACAAAAATGGTACCATTTGAGAAAAAAAATTCCCCTTTTTTCACTAAGAATTAAGCCCCCTAAAACCCCCCAAAATTAAACCCCCTATTGGCGATTTTTTGATATCCACCAAAATTGAGGGGGTTGCCCCCCCAATACCCATTTCCCATATAATCCACTACCTGTTCCCCCACTAGCCCTCCTGCCACTGGCCCCCACCACCCCTATGACGATGTCTCCTGTCTCCCCCCTCGCCGGAGGGGGTATCTGGAGGGGCTGGGGGTACTCCGAGAGCATCAACTCCGAGCTCTGCTCCAGGACCATGTCAGGGTCGACTATAGTGACGTCAGCATCGTAGTCTCCTCCGCTGTATTCGTAGCTGCGCCGCGCACTCTGGGGAACGGGAATCTTACAAAATATATATTACTCTGGGGAACGTGAATCTTATTCTGGGGAAGGTGAATCTTACTAACTTGTGACGTATTAGTAATGGGATATCCACTGACCGAGTAAGCACTTAGCCATCAATGGCTTACTCGGTTAAACAAGAAATTGAAACTGAGTGGCTCCGTACTGGCCATTGCTAAATGCTATTGCGACGAATGTGATAAAATTCGGGATTAAGCTTGAGACATCCCCCCATTTACCTTGGGTGATAGGACAGGCAATAATCCGGAGTCGTTGATGCTGGAGCTCTGGGAGACCCTTGTGCTGCCCAGCTGCCGACTCCGAACTGTCCAGAACTCGGCGTCAGACCTCTAAGAGGGGTGGATTTTAGAGGGAAATACTCAGGGATTTTAGAGGGAAATACTCAGAGATTTGAGAGGGAATTACTCAGGGATTCTAGAGGGAAATACTCAGGGATTCTAGGAAGAGTAGATGATTCTACGTTCATTAGAACACATTTATTTTTACCCAGTTATGACCAACCGGTAGATTCAAGAATTTCATGATCGAGCTAACAGGTAAAATTGATAATTCAAGAAACCAGATTGTGCAATAGGAGAGTCAATGTGCACGAAGGAACCAGACTCCGCAGAATTTCCCTGTTTTCTGTACCTGTGATTCTGAGAGAGCCTGTAAGAAGGCGCTGCCGTGTTTTGGGGTTTGGTTTGAAGAGTTGAGTCGTAGAGTGGAGTTGATGCTGTCTGTTAGGCTCACATTGGACTCTGAAATTTCAATTTAGATGGTCATACTTTCATATCTATTGAAACTTTCATGATCTCAAAATCGGCTCAGCTATTTGAGTTTTTCTAATTTTTGCACGAAAGGATAGAATATTCCAATGCCGTTCCTTTACTTCTCAATTTTGAGGACAACAATCTAAAGCTAACCTGTTCCAAAGTACTTGTTAAGGTTAACTCGTCCCCTCATCTGGTCCTTACTGCATGTCTTATTGAGGAGGGTGGTAGTCCGAGTCTTCATCTTGATAGTAGCTACTGGTTCCTTACTGTTCCGGTGGGATGAGTAATCCGGCATGGCAGGGAGGGACTGTGTGGGGATCAAATCATTCCATATATGGTATAATTAGGTGGAGGCATGGCAGGGAGTGACTGTGTGGGGATCAAATCATTCCATATATGGTATAATTAGGTGGAGGCGTGGCAGGGAGGGACTGTGTGGTGATCAAATCATTCCATATATGGTATAATTAGGTGGAGGCATGGCAGGGAGGGACTGTGTGGGGATCAAATCATTCCATATATGGTTTAATAAGGTGGAGGCATGGCAGGGAGGGACTGTGTGGGGATCAAATCATTCCATATATGGTATAATTAGGTGGAGGCATGGCAGGGAGGGACTGTGTGGGGATCAAATCATTCCATATATGGTATAATTAGGTGGAGGCATGGCAGGGAGGGACTGTGTGGGGATCAAATCATTCCATATATGGTATAATTAGGTGGAGGCATGGCAGGGAGTGACTGTGGGGATCAAATCATTCCATATATGGTATAATTAGGTGGAGGCATGGCAGGAAGTGACTGTGGGGGATCAAATCATTCCATATATGGTATAATTAGGTGGAGGCATGGCAGGGAGGGACTGTGTGGGGATCAAATCATTCCATATATGGTATAATTAGGTGGAGGCATGGCAGGGAGGGACTGTGTGGGGATCAAATCATTCCATATATGGTATAATTAGGTGGAGGCATGGCAGGGAGGGACTGTGTGGGGATCAAATCATTCCATATATGGTATAATTAGGTGGAGGCATGGCAGGGAGGGACTGTGTGGGGATCAAATCATTCCATATATGGTATAATTAGGTGGAGGCATGGCAGACTGTGTGGGGATCAAATCATTCCATATATGGTATAATTAGGTGGAGGCATGGCAGGGAGGGACTGTGTGGGGATCAAATCATTCCATATATGGTATAATTAGGTGGAGGCATGGCAGGGAGGGACTGTGTGGGGGATCAAATCATTCCATATATGGTATAATTAGGTGGAGGCATGGCAGGAGGGACTGTGTGGGGATCAAATCATTCCATATATGGTATAATTAGGTGGAGGCATGGCAGGGAGGGACTGTGTGGGGATCAAATCATTCCATATATGGTATAATTAGGTGGAGGCATGGCAGGGAGGGACTGTGTGGGGATCAAATCATTCCATATATGGTATAATTAGGTGGAGGCATGGCAGGGAGGGACTGTGTGGGGATCAAATCATTCCATATATGGTATAATTAGGTGGAGGCATGGCAGGGAGGGACTGTGTGGGGATCAAATCATTCCATATATGGTATAATTAGGTGGAGGCGTGGCAGGGAGTGACTGTGTGGGGGATCAAATCATTCCATATATGGTATAATTAGGTGGAGGCATGGCAGGGAGGGACTGTGTGGGGATCAAATCATTCCATATATGGTATAATTAGGTGGAGGCATGGCAGGGAGGGACTGTGTGGGGATCAAATCATTCCATATATGGTATAATTAGGTGGAGGCATGGCAGGGAGTGACTGTGTGGGGATCAAATCATTCCATATATGGTATAATTAGGTGGAGGCATGGCAGGAAGTGACTGTGTGGGGATCAAATCATTCCATATATGGTATAATTAGGTGGAGGCATGGCAGGGAGGGACTGTGGGGATCAAATCATTCCATATATGGTATAATTAGGTGGAGGCATGGCAGGGAGGGACTGTGTGGGGATCAAATCATTCCATATATGGTGGGTGGAGGCATGGCAGGGAGTGACTGTGGGGATCAAATTATTCCATATATGGTATAATTAGGTGGAGGCATGGCAGGGAGTGACTGTGTGGGGATCAAATCATTCCATATATGGTATAATTAGGTGGAGGCATGGCAGGGAGTGACTGTGTGGGGATCAAATTATTCCATATATGGTATAATTAGATGGAGGCATGGCAGGGAGGGACTGTGTGGGGATCAAATCATTCCATATATGGTATAATTAGGTGGATACATGGCAGGGAGGAGGGACTGTAATGTGGGGATCAAATCATTCCATATATGGTATAATTAGGTGGAGGCATGGCAGGGAGTGACTGTGTGGGGATCAAATCATTCCATATATGGTTTAATTAAGTAGGTAGGAGTCAGAGCCAGAGAGGGATTTAATTACGGTAATATCCGTAATATGGGTGGGGACTGGGGGTAGATATAGATGGATTGGAGTGGGAGTCCAAAGCGACTGGATGGTGAAATGGCAGTGGGGATAAATGGGCTACCAACAAATCTGCAATATGGATAGAACGGGTTCCATTTAAAAGGAGAAAATGATGAAATTAAGAGGAAAAGTTCCACACGCAGCCTATTGCACTTTCAAAAGACAAGTACTTAATAAACGACTGTACACCTTACAACATGGGTTAAGAACTGGGCAAAGAAGAAAAATGAAAAGAGTCTTAATACAAAGTTCCAAAACTGAAGGAATAACAAAGTTAAAATAATATTTCCAATTACGCAATTAAGCAAGGTCACATAATTCAAAGTTATCTGTAATCTTGAATGTGATCCAACTACTCAGGATTTGCGAACTAAAGACCCTTAACAATAATTATAAATGAAGTCTTCAGCTGATTCACACGACAGATAAAAGGTATAGCATGCAGTATTGCGTAGGTATTTAGATAGTTGTATGAAGAGCGTCAGATAATGAAATTGACGGATTTTTATAATATAATATAATCATCAGCACATGTGCAATAACACAGTCTGGTAATAATGATATTGGAGGAAGTAAGTACACTGGGAATATCATGACAAGTCTAATAGCTCAGGTAACGTAATACGCGAGAATTCAGGATGGTTAAGTTCACAGCAAAACCATTGTGTAATTACAGCTTTACAGAATGTGATCACTCATATAAACAGGATATTTAACATAGCGCATAACATAATATTATGGAATTTAAACCTATGACCTTGACCAATAAACAACGGGTTACATATTAGTCTACCCACAGTGCACGGCAGTATGACCAATCAGCGCCCAGGATTCCCATGATTCTACGCGCTGATTGGTGGGGCGATGGAGTGCAGTGGGTAAACCATAACCGCTACCAAGAATAAATGAATATTTCCCATGAGATCAGACAAACGATGGTTTTGTTATAGGTCAACCAACTAAATCTTTACTAAATCTGAATATTGATTGATTAATAACTCCTTGTTTCACTAAACGAGTTCTCAATATAAGAGGAATATCAGAATTTACTCAAATCAGTAGAGGTAGAGTACTTTCGGAAAATGGAAAGTGTTAAAACTCGTAATCCTAACACAAAGCCTGATTGAATATAAAACACGCAGCACACACACAACATATACTCAGCCACTGAGTGTGCGACTCTGAGAGGAACATCCACAGGTAGGCGCTGGTGCATGACGTCATTATCATAGCACAACATGCTAACTTGCTGACGTGGGCAACTGGCTGGTTTTAGCGCGCAGCTCGTAAATTAATAAACTTGTGATGAAACTTGCGTAGCGTTGTATATCTGTAGATATCGTCAACGAAAGGTAGAGAGATAGGTATATAATATGGGAGTGTAATGTGTGTAATGTATGGAGGTAGATGAGTATACATCTGTACAATGTACAATGTATAGTGTATACAGTACATGTATCTCAAATTTTCCATTATTTGAATCGAGTTTTTCTTGTCTTACGAGACAAATTTATATTGAACGAAACTTGTATTGGGTATTTTACTATTTAAATAAGAAAAAATACCAACATTTTAAAACTCTGTAAAATTTCAATATAACGTTAACATACATGGGAAATATTGAAAAAAATCCCCAAATATTCGAAAGCTTTAGAAAAGGTACTAAGGCAAGATTTCGATCGCTTGAATAATTGTCCACATTTCTTCACTATCGGACAGACAAAGTAAGACAAAGGCGGGTTGAGTATTGCTAAGACAGTTGTGAGAGTTTGTGGTAGGGAGATCACGTGACCCATTAGACATATCACGTGACTGGGTTACGTAGCAAGGAACACAGCTTACAGGTCATCACGTGATACGTGTAAACTTAAATTCAGTTCGTTTAAAAATAGTTAATTTAATATACATTAATTGCATATAACTGCTTTATTGCATTATTCAATAGACTTAATGAGCTTAGAGCAATGATGTGAGTGAGGTGGAGGCTGTGATGACGTCATTATCATAGTTCTAAGTGCCCACTGCCCAGTTGCTGACGTTCTAGAGTCCTCTTTGACTCAGTAGTTAGTTCTACACGAGGTATGACGAGGGAAGTTCTCACGATTATAACAAGTAAAAGACAGTTAAGTCATTGGCTGGGGACCAAAACTCACAACGAAGTAGGAATTTCAGATTAGGACAATCACCAAGAACTAATGAACTCAGGAAACTTATGTATTTTGGATTGAATTTATATTTTATTTGAATTTAGGTATTATTTTAAATTTGGCGATGGTGGCTAATATGGAAACTGTTTAAATTACAAATCTTATAAATCTTGGGTCGTATGAAAGGATACCACTGATCCCCTGCTGACCCCCCGCTATGCCCCTGGTGAACCCCTACTGACCACTTTCGGATCATTGTTTCAGCTCTTACATTGTTAGAATTACATTTTTTCATCGCGAAATTAAAGAGATCCGAATATCATATGCACTATGGTGGAATATACAGGTGATTATAATATCATGTTCCATTTTCTACTGACTTTTACAACTTGTTCGATGCTTACGAAAATTAAATGGACCTGATCAGTGATCACCAGCTAAATCTAAAACATATCTATTCTATCTACACATGAATTATGAATACATGATTATAATTGAATTTTTCAAAAACACTGTGATCGTTTGATCTTCCTTATGAACAATGGACCGCTTTTAAATGCTCCTGCAGTGAAACTGATTACAGATACTGGTTACATGTGTATAAGAGAAGCCACATTCGTTCACTTTGGATCTAGAGAATGCTTATAATTGTAACGTTCTGCCAAATACCTTCAGATAAAAGGTTTTGAGAGTCAGCACTGCTTCGATTATCGCCACATAATGTGAACCAGTCAAATCCATTGAATCAGCGGTGCATCTAATACCGATATCCTTCTTTAATGGATCGCTATTTGCTGATTTAGCGCTTGTTATATTATTAAGGAGATATAACATGTTTAAAGGAACAAGTACAGGTTAAGAAAAGAATCGCCGAAAAGGTAAAGTAAAATCAGTGTGTTATATCGCGTACCTTTCAAAGCAACTCATTACAGTAGTGAGGATAAAACGTTTTACTTATAAGCAGTGCGTGTTTTAACCTGACCGCACCTCAATAATATGCAGTTTAAGAAACAACTTATTAAACTGCGGCACTTATAATCAGTTGTGAGAGACGAGCCAGAGAATTGACAAGTTAAATGTCAGTCTAACCCTATTAAGGGATTAACTGATATTAATCTAAGGGGACAATTAATTAAAGATAAATCATTCAAATCTTGAAGTAACTAACCAGTGAGATTAGACTGTAACGTTGCTTGTAAACTTCGAGCGTTGAGTATAGTAATAAAGCACAAAGTAACAAGTCACCGACAAGATACGTAGATCTAGATATTGTTATACTACAGTAGAAAGTTGCTGTAACATAGTATCACAAAGATAGTAAAATACAATAAAACAGTATAATTCATTACAAAAAAATATTTAGAAATTTGATTTTATAAAGGTTATCAGTCAAAAACCCATTAAAATGCGCTGGATTCAGACATGGGTCATCAGATCCGAGTGGAAGAAAATACTGTTGTTGGTGATCGATCGAGGTAAATTCGGTTTTCGCTATTTCTGGTCGGGGTATAATCCGGTTCCATGATCTGAGCTGTGACCGTATACCTACGATAATGAACTCGCCACGCCTCGTCCATTATCCATCTTACACGGTCTCGGCTTCTCCTCGACCATGTAAGTTGCGGTATACGGTCACCAAAATAACCCCACCACGTGGTGAATAATAAGAGTAAAAGGCTTGCTTAATAATGGTTAACCATGGATCCAACTTCACACCTCCCACAGAACATAGAAAATGTGATGCATTTCAATCTACAAACCAAAGAAATGCTGCGATTCTATTAACTCACTTCTCTGTTTTAGGGAGTAGGGACACAACATATTCAAGTAATATTAATTAAAGTAGTGTAGATAAGTTTAGAAAAACTAATTTTACCTGTACTTTCAGCATATCAAGCATCCTTCGGTCCCCTCTGCTTCAGCTTTTCACACTAATTAATATTTCCGATCACATCAAATGTATGACAGTACGTAAAATTAGGGAAACGACTTACAAAACAACGTAAATACTTTATATTATTTTAAATTCAACGTAAAACACGTAAAAAACGCGAGTCTATAATTAGCTTTCTCTTTCTCTTGAGTTAGATGAAAGCCCCCGAGAAATCCGTAACGAAATGGCAGTCGGAGAGTGGCGCGAGAGCCATTGTCCACTGCACTATTCTATGTATAAACTCCTGCGGACAGATCACGTGACCTTTCTATTCCAGGGTCCGTGACCTGGACGCTGCTCTCTATTGGCGGACCAGGGAAATATAACAAAGACACGGTGCTTGCGATGTACTACTGATTTTACGGAACGTGTTGTGGATGCAGCCAAAACACGGAGCGGGGTGCACATAAAAAGTGCTCTTCAGGGCAGAGGGAGTTTATTTGCAAGTATATGTGAAGAGGGGATTTATAAGCAAGGAAATGTGAAGTGTAATATTATGTATTTATTCGGGGGGAGGGGCAAACATATAGGGGGGGGGTGACATGAGTAATTTTGAATAATTTTGAATATGAGTAATCGGGACATTTTTTGGGGACACTCAAAAATCATCAAAATGAATATGAGGAATTCTTGTAGAAAATCCAAAATCTATTCAAAAATCATCAACATGAATATGAATAATTCTACAAAATTTGTAAAAGTTACTCAAAATTACTCATTAATCAAAAATGTGACTAATGACTACCACGTGACTGGGAACTGGTCACGTAAGATTTGCAAAGTCCAAATCATGCGACCAAACTTGATATTTGATCGTTAGCAGGACACTCGTCACTCACCAAACATGGGTGCAATGTTGTTGTATAGTACAATTTGGCTGATATAGGTACATAGTGATAAACTTTACACGGGTGCAACAATATGTAGCACGATATAATTTAAAAGGTTATCAAGTGTGGAGCATAGAATGCTGCGAAATGTGAACCAAAGACTGGTGTCTTCGTTGGAACGTAAACGAGTGGAATTTAGATGCGAGCAAAGTTTAGAACTTAGAATGGACCTTGAATGTGGTTCAGGTAGGCTGGCGACACGTGTGTAACACAGACTGGTTTCAAGTTGGGACGTAGACTTGAATAATGTCTGGATTTAGTGGAACATGGATTGGTGTCATGTAACAAGTTGATTGGAGTAAGTCAAGTGTGGAACGTAGACTGGAGTGAAGTGTGGAACGTAGACTGATGTCAAGTGTGAAACGTAGACTGATGTCTAGTGTGGACTGTTTACTGCAGTGTCTAGTTGAAAGTTATATTTTAGAAAATGTGGAACTTAGATTGGCGAAAAGGGTGGAACGTTGAGTCAGGTGAGGACCGTAGACTGCTGCCAGGTATGGAATATCGACTGGTGTCTAGTTGGAAGTTGAAACGTAGATTAAGGTTTGAAATCCGCACTTGACACCAATCTACGTTCCACACTTTACTCCAAAAGATGCGTTCAATACTTTTCTACGTTCCAACTTGATACCAGTCTAACTCTATGCTCCACCAGTCTACGTTCCACGCTTAACTTCACCCCCTGGTGTGAACCCCTACTGACCACTTCCTGATCTTACACTTATCCTTACACTTATCATTACTGTTTCAAAAGCACTCAAAATATCAATCAACCTTTAATGACGCTTTACTGGTCAATGACTAGTCGATCAATGCACCCTAAACGCACCATAAGACCATAAACACACTCATAGTTAAGTTAGTTATGTTATTCAAGTTAGTCAAGTCAGTCAGTCAAGTCAAGTCAGTCAAGTCAGTCAAGTCAGTAAAGTCAGTAAAGTCAGTCAAGTCAGTCAAGTCAGTCAAGTCAGTCAAGTCAGTCAAGTCAGTCAGGGTCAGTCGAGTCAGTCAGGTCAGTCAGTCGAGTCAGTCGAGTCAGTCGAGTCAGTCGAGTCAGTCGAGTCAGTCGAGTCAGTCGAGTCAGTCGAGTCAGTCGAGTCAGTCAAGTCAGTCAAGTCAGTCAAGTCAGTCAAGTCAGTCAAGTCAGTCAAGTCAGTCAAGTCAGTCAAGTCAGTCAAGTCAGTCAAGTCAGTCAAG
Source organism: Beroe forskalii (assembly GCA_011033025.1). NCBI lineage: Eukaryota > Metazoa > Ctenophora > Nuda > Beroida > Beroidae > Beroe > Beroe forskalii. The sequence continues at coordinate 208,368 of WFMF01000048.1, forward strand.
TCAGTCAAGTCAGTCAAGTCAGTCAAGTCAGTCAAGTCAGTCAAGTCAGTCAAGTCAGTCAAGTCAGTCAAGTCAGTCAAGTCAGTCAAGTCAGTCAAGTCAGTCAAGTCAGTCAAGTCAGTCAAGTCAGTCAAGTCAGTCAAGTCAGTCAAGTCAGTCAAGTCAGTCCAGTCAGTCAAGTCAGTCAAGTCAGTCAAGTCAGTCAAGTCAGTCAAGTCAGTCAAGTCAGTCAAGTCAGTCAAGTCAGTCAGTCAAGTCAGTGTCAGGTCAGTCAGGTCAGTCAGGTCAGGTCAGTCATGTCAGTCAAGACTGACCTGACTGACTAGACTATCTTGATCGAGCTAACCTGACTGACTTGACTAATTTGACTGACTTGACTAACATAACTAACTTAACCATAAGTGTGTTTATGGTCCTATGGTGCGTTGAGGGTGCATTGATCGATCACTGGTCATTGACCAGTAAAGCGTTGACATCATAAGGTTGAGTGATATTTTAACGGATTCAAAACAGTAATGATAAATGTTAGAATAATGATCAGCAAGTGGTCAGTAGGGGTTCACCAGGGAGTCATTGGCATGCTTAGGGGGGGGGGGGCAACCCCCAAAACCCCAAAATTAAGCCCCCCATTGGCAATTTGTTATATCCACCTGGGGGGCTAAATTAAACCCCCCAAAATTAAACCCCCCAAAATTAAACCCCCTATCGACAGCAAAAATGGGTCTAAAATGGGTCAAAATTAAGCAACAAAAAAGGTACCATTTCGAAAAAGCGCAAAAAATCGGACACAAATTTAGTACCATTTAAAAAGGGCGCGTCTGAAAAATCAGAAACGAACAAGGTACCAATTGAAAATCATGCCAAAAAAAGATAAAATTGGCACCATTTAATAAAAGGGCTGAAAACCTGAAACAAAAACGGTACCATTTCAAAAAAGGTGCAAAATTCAGAAACAAAAATTGGTACCATTTGGAAAATGAGTGAAAAATCACGAACAAAAATGGTACCATTTCAAAACAGTTCCAAAAATATGCAAAAAATGGTACCATTTGGAAAATGTGTCAAAAACCGGAAACAAAAATGGTACCGTACCATTTCAAAAAGTGCCAAAAATCACGAACAAAAATGGTACCATTTCAAAAAAATCGCCAAAGATCACGACCAAAAATGGTATCATTTAAAAATCGTGGAAAAATCAGAAACAGAAAAGGGTACCATTTGGAAAATGTGCCAAAACCGGAAACAAAAATGGTACCATTTCAAAAAGGTGCCAAAAATCACGAACAAAAATGGTACCATTTGGATAAATTGCCAAAAAATCACGAACAAAAACAAACGGTACCATTTCAAAAAAGTTCCAAAAAACTCGAACAAAAATGGTACCATTTCAAAAAGTTCCAAAAATTATGAACAAAATGGTACCATTTGTAAAATGTGTCAAGAATCGGAAACAAAAATGGTACCATTTCAAAAAGTGCCAAAAATCAAGACCAAAAATGGTACCATTTGGAGAATGTGTCAAAAATCACGAACAAACACAAACGGTACCATTTCAAAAAAGTGCCAAAAATCACGAACAAAAATGGTACCTTTTCAAAAAAGTTCCAAAAATTATGAACAAAAATGGTACCATTTAGAAAATGTGCCAAAATCACGAACAAAATTGGTACCATTTGGAAAGAAGTAGTCAAAAATAGTGAACATAAATGGTACCATTTTGAAATGGTGCAAAAATGCCCCTTTTTTTCACAGTTAAGGTTGTTTTGACACTGAAAATTAAGCCCCCCAAAACCCCCCAAAATTAAACCCCCTATTGGCGATTTTTTATATCCACCAAAATTGAGGGGGTTGCCCCCCCTACTTACATACGACCCTCCATCCTAAAATACACATTTGATACCAGTCTACGTTCCACCAGTTTAAGTTCCACACTTTTTTCCAATCTACGTTCTGCACTTTTCTACATATCAATGTTCCAATTAGACTTTGTAGTATACGGTCCAAAATAGGCACCATTCTACGGTTCATACTTGACACCAGTCTTCTTTGAAGTGTGGAAAGAAGTTCTTTACACACTTAATTCTTGTCAACGTTCCAATATGTTACTTGACACCAATATATTTTTCACTCCAGTCTTCATCCCAACTTGAAATCAGTCTTCGTTCCACCATTGCCAATTACAGTTACTCCAGTCTACGTTTCAAACTTAACTCCAGTCTACGTTCCTCACTTTTATACTTCAGTATATGTTCCAGGCTACGTTTGACACTGGACTTCAGTCAATTTTCCAACTTGAAACTAAATTGACACCAGCATACTTTTACGTTTCACACTTTACACCGGTTGCACACTTTACTCCAATCTACGTTCCACAGTGGTAAAGTGGTAAGTGGAACGTAGATTGGAGTAAAGTGTAGATGTAGCCAGCTGTGGAACATAGACTGCTGTAAAATGTGGAACGTAGACTGCTGGAAAATGTTGTGCAACGTAAACTGCAGTATCTATTTAATTTGGAATTACGTAGATTTGTAGAAAAGTACAGAACGTAGATTGGAGTAAAATGTGGAACTTAAAGTTAAACTGGTGTCAAGTGTGGAACGTAGAGTGGTATCAATGGTGGAACGTAGAGTGGTATCAATGGTAGAACGTAGATTGGTTTCAAGTGTGAAATTTAGACTGGTGCCTAGTTTGGACCGTACACTGAGGTCAATTGTTGATCGCAGACTGGTGTCAAGAGTGAACCGTAAACTACAGTGAAACAACCTCCTTTATAGATTCATCTCAATCTCATATGATGAGGTAATCAGGATGAACTGGAATCAGTGCTACGCTGTGTTAATAGCTAAATGTTGTCAGAGCAAATAGCCCGAATAGGGGGTCAAAATCGACTGATGTTACTGTTAGACAAGACAAGTTTCTTGAGATAAGAACATAGCAGGAGAACTGTATTTAGACGAGTGTTGCCGTGAAAAATGACAAAAGACATGCACCAATTAGCATCATGGTAACACTTATGGACTATGGATTAAATAAATTGGACATCCTTACCGGTTTTGATCAAATTTATTCAATGGGGCTGGCAACTGGCGAGATGGGGTGAGTCTGTGTATCCAACTTGCCAGCCCCATTAAAATTTATTTGATTATTCCTTGCAATTTTATCACTTAATAAAGAGCTGTTAACTGTTTCAAAGAAAAGGTGCTCAATTGTAATCAAAGACTGAGGGAGCTTTTGCCTAGCTAATTTGAACAATAATTGCATGCTGGATAAATTGCAACTCAGCCATCGTAAGCGATTTGCAAAAAAATAACATTCGGGAATCGGACATCTATGAAATTGTTTGCTGCGTTGACTTGATGCAGAACGAAACGTTCACTATTTGCGCTGAGAATGCGCGCAATCCGCAGATCCGCGGATTAACAGTGAGCATAGGAAAAACGTTCGAAATTTTATGGTGCAGGTGTACCTACTTTTTACTGTCTTGTGGAATCTGAATACATTTTAACTTTAATAAATCATCAAAACTATCAAGAATCAAACGTAACTATAAGTTGTGGGATGTCAAAACTCGAAAAAATGAATACTTAAGTAGAACGTGGGTACATGAATCGTCGAATGTTGATTGTTGATAAACAAAATAGAGGAAAATGTTAAATCTAGAGCTCAATGGACTGGTCAATGTTCAAAAACAACGGAGATAAATTCACAAGAAGCTCAACAGAGGCACAAGGCTAACAATAATAAAAAACAAAAACAGGAAAGTAATAGCACGTACAGGGAAACTTCATGTAAATCCATGTCCCGAGGTCCCGTTGGAACGGGTTGGAAAGCAATTGCAAATAGATCAAGGCAGAATAGGAGGATTCCTGGAGGAGACTATCTTACAATAGATGCAATCATTTCCATAAATAAACTAAGAATTACATCAAAGCATCAATCAGAGAACCATAAGTACACACGCAGTACACACTACAGCAACACACTGCATTCCATTTCTTTTCCCAAGTTAACCTAATCAGTGCATGTTACCCAATGTAGATGAAATATCCAGATGAAGATAATGTTATCCAAACAAATTAACAACGCCGCACAATGTTTCCGGTACAAGATCAGAATTCAGAATAAAAGGGAGAATCAGAAAAATTGAATTTTTGAATATGAGTAATTGGTGTAATTTTACTCATTATTCGTCAAAAGAGTTTTTGAATATGTGTAATCCGCTATTTTTTTTGGGACACTCAACTTTAAAACCCGTGTAATTTTGTGCGAATAGCACACAATACAAGTAGCCCACAGAATGAACTAGACAGATCTCATCAACTCGCAACTCTAAGCTGTAGAAATGCCGTGTATTTCAGTCACTACTGCTGCGAGTTATAAATGAGTGTATTGATCGCAACCAGTTCGAGAGAAGTGGTGGGGTTTTTAAAACTTAGAAAGTGCTGTGGTTACTCTGCTAACCACACATAAACGTGAGCTAGAAATGCGATTATCTGAAACATAGAATATGTTTGGAAACACATGTTTTTACTAACACGGCGTTTTTACAATTACAAAACATGAATATATGAAATGTTATATATTTATAGTTATGATTGTGACGTCATATTAAAAGTAAAATCTGCGTATAAAAACACCGAATTTCCGGGAGAACGTGCAGGGAAGACTTTTAATTCGTTTGTTTATATTCATCTTCCATGATATATTATTCCATATAAGGTATGATTAGGTCTATATCAGTTTACTATCATGGTCTACATGTCCAAACAAGATATGTTTTTGCAGAAAATAAACGCAAAGAGATCGAGCGCGTGCCGGAAAGACGCTATTTTGTGACAAAAATAAGCATTTTGTAATCACATTTTTTAATAATGAACCGGAACAGGATAGAGAATAATTTCTGACGCAGTCAATGGTCACATACTTTCTGAATATCGCGAAATTTTAATAACTTATCAGAAGTTATTTATTATATTCAGCAGATCCATTTACGTCTCTGCTCTTCCTGTAAAATACAAAGAGAGTGCTACAATTTACATTACACAATAAGTAGTACTGTCAATTGACCAGTCAATTCCTCAACCGAAATACCCACTCAATTCACTTTAAATAAATTCCCTTCCATTTCAACTCCCCAATTATCACTCCCAATCCCTAATTTTTATTCACTGGACTCATTCATAACAATTAAAATTCAGACACGTTGCTAGCAAAATGAACCATTAAATAAACTTTACAAATAGATAAACAAAACTCACAAATAAACCAATCGAAACTGCGAAAGTTTGATCATGTCAGGAGTTTTGTTACGTAAATGCTTAAATACACACCTTAGAATACATTGAAATGTATTGTGTACATTGTACAATGTACACCAGTGTATAAATAACATCTACAGAGGTTACTTGGGGAGATTGTGATAGCAAAATACACAAATACGTATTGGGAGGGGGAGGGAGAATAAAAATAAAAAGGGGGCGGGAGGTCCTCCAAAAAGGGGGCGGGAGAGTCCTCCGGGCTGAGTTTATTCCTCGCCTGCGGGCTCCTGGGGCTGCTGTTCCTGGAATTTGCCCGCCATTTTCTCAGCCTCGATGTCTGATTGCTTCTTGACACCACTCACGATATCGTCTATACGCAGTAAGAGGATAGCGGTCTCAATGGCTGTCTTCAGAACTTGTGATTTTACCTGGTGGTTGGGCGTATCTATAATTTATACCTTACAAAATATCCACGGAAAATAGCAAAGGCACTTAGCCTAGAAACGTACCAAACCTGTCTAATTTTGTACATACCTTTCACATGATAATATCAAGAAATAGAATTTAGGACACAAAAGTATCCGACAACGAGCAAAACAACGGGCGCCATTATCCAACTTATCCAACCTGGAACGTGTCCCAGACGCCGAAGTCGTTCATGTCGACGATGTCGCCGGTATCTCCGTCCACGCCCCACGTGGTGCCGCCAGTGGCGTGCTTAGCTGTGAGGGTCGTCATGGTACGGATAGTGTTCACTCCACAGTTCTGAAACACGAGGGGTTGGTTACAGGGGGCAGGGGCTTCTTTCTACTATGGACTCTAGTTGATCAAGTTGATATATATCCCTGCTATGTTGTCAGGTACTTGGTAATAATGCAATTAGTGAAGCATGCTCACCTGCATTAGGGTCTTGGGGATGACTTTGAGGGCCTCAGCGAGGGCCCTGTAGGGCCACTGTCCCACTCCCTGGATAGCTTTAGACTTCTCCATGAGTCTGTGAGCCAGGGAGGCCTCCACTGCTCCACCTCCTGGCACCTGTAGGGAAATTACTCTTAGTCAGCAAATTAGTGATGATGAAGAAACTGTCACACATTCTCACCCACACGCAAGATCCAAGGTTTGTTTTGCAGGACGGTGTCACTCCATGATATGTGATTTGGTAACATCAACTCACGAGGTAAGGGTCCATCATGACATTCCTAGCCACGTTCATAGCATCCTGGAGGTTCCTCTCCACCTCCATCAGAACGTCCTTACTGGCACCCCTCAGGAGGATAGTACAGGCCTTAGGCTCCTTGCACTTAGTGAGGAAGGTGAAGTACTCGTCACCGAACTTCTTGATCTGAGATAGTAGTGCGGTGAGAATCCTGCAGAAGTACAGAAAAGGTTTAAAACACAAGAATGTTCCGCACACTATAAAACTTTCATAAAACAGCAAGTTCTCCCCTCAGAGCAGGGTGATTAAGCACACATCACCTCGAAGAGTCCGCAGTTGGTGCCCACATCAGCCTCCTTCAGTTCGTCAGTCCGGTGTACAATCTGTCCTCCCACGGCCCGGGCAACCCTGTTCATGTCACTCTTACGGAGGCGCCGGATGGCGCTGATTCCGGCTTTCAGGAGGAAGTGCTGTGCTAGATCAGACACGCCTTTCTCTGTGGGTGGGAGGGGGTTGTTGTGAGACATTCCTTCAGGGGTATTTTATGAGGGGGTGGGAGGGGGTTGTTAGTTGTGAGACATTCCTTTCAGGGGTATTTTATGGGAGGGGAGGGGGTTACTTTGTGAGACTTTCCTTTCAGGAGTATTTTATGATATTTTAAAGTTCTGTTTTCACCAAAATCGTGAGATAAGATTAGAAAATTGGGACTTTAATCAATGCATCTTGGCCTACGTCTGCTTCCTGTATCATGAAACCTATAAGAACAAATGTCTGCTTCCTATATTAACAAACCTGTAAGAACAAATGTCTGCTTCCTATATTAACAAACCTGTAAGAACAAGGTCAGGCTTGAGAGCAATGACGTCATCGCAGATCTGCTTGATGTAGTCCTCCTCCAGTTGCAGAATGCGTCTGAAGTCCGTTTCTTGCATGAACTCGAGGTTAGTCTGCGACTCTCCCTTCTTGTACTCCAAGTTGCAGTCCAACATGACGATTCTGTGGAAGTGAGGGTGAAGATATAGCTTGACTCAGACCAGAATCACTTTCAAGTTGAGTCTGATGTTGACTCGTTATATCCAGATTATCATCGAATTTGGGACGATAATAAAAATCCATTTTAAATACAGCTAACAGCATGTTTATATTATTAAAGTATTAAATAATGTTGATATTTGAATATTAGCTTACATATACTCAAGAAAATAAACCTTGGGTTTTCAATCCGTCTCTTCATGCCAGTGTGAGTAACATCCTTGTTGAACATAACCCCATCCAGGATCTCTGACATGTCAATGCTGCCACCAGGAACCTGCAAACAAATGGGATTTTAAGGTACAATTCAGTCATAATTTTAATAGCAATTTAAATTTCGTCAGATAATAATCGATATGATAAACAAGGTCAATATGATAAGCATGGTCAATCTGTTGCTTTCAAGAGTTTATGGCAGAATATTACTGTATACCTTCTCAACTTTAGCATAACGTTTGATGTCAATTTCTTTGTGACCTCTGTCCTCAATATGAACACATTTCACTGCATCAAGAGCAATTCCACATGCCAGGTCATTCCATCCTTTCATGAATTTAGTCCCCAAGCTGAGGAGATATTAATTCACATTGATAGAGCTATAGATAGACATACCATTTGTCTGCCCTTACAAACTACTGTAATGGACAAAATAATGTATTACATGCAGCATAACATCATAGGAGGGAACCAAAGGGAATTTAGTCCCCAAGCTAGATTTGATGATCTTAATCATCTCCGCCCTATTATTGATATCAACAGCAGTAGCCAAATCCTTTCTCATGATATCCACTGCATCCTCCAGTGCTTGTCTGTAAGCTGCAATTACCACAGTGGGGTGCATGTTTTCCAGAAGGAATGGTTCTGCAACCTTTAGGAGTTCTCCAGCAAGGATGATCACACTGGTGGTCCCATCTCCAACTTCCTCATCCTGAGTCCGACTGATTTCAATCATGCTCTTGGCAGCAGGGTGCTGCACTTGGATTTCACGGAGGATGGCATTGCCATCATTTGTCATCACAATCCCACCCATGGGATCCATCAGCATCTTGAGCATAGCTTTTGGACCAAGACAGGTTCTGATCTGAAAATCATTAGATCTTTCATTAGGTATTAAATGTTAACATGATCAATTTGTTGACTTGAATGGAAAAGGGCTTTTAGATAATAAGTTAGACAAGGTTCTGATCACATCACTGATAGTCTTTGCAGCTTGGATATTGCTGATCTGGACTTTGCGACCGCTTTCTCTCTTTGATGTATTCTTCAACACAAGCATAGGAGCCTGCATTTTGCTATCCTTCCCTACCAGATATGTGAGTTGAATAACAAAATAGAATGTGAACATGTAAAGAACACTAGATATATTCTATTGAAACAATTAGTAAGCAGACATCAACCAGGTAAAACTACTCGCTGAGACTGTTATCTTGTGAGGAAAAAGGTAAATGGGGATCTAAAAATCCTGGAGAACAAATAAAAAAGTTCATTTAGTGCATTACTGCAGTCTTTGTGTTAATTGGTTAAGTACTGCATAAAAATGTAAAATTTTTGTGTTAATTGGTTGAATACTGCATAGAAATGTAAAAAAATCTCAGAAGAGAGTCAAATATTATGAAAATACTCTAGCACCTAGTTCACCAATTCAAAACCCCACAATTCAAATTGCTTGAATACTTTTTACTGTATCATAAAATTCCAATCAGATAAAAAGTTGTGGAGCAGCATACTCAAAACAGCATAAGACAGAAATGAACGCATCTGCAACTAATCTGCACATGTACTTTTCCCCTTTTATCACATTGCCATGGAGTGTTATGTACAAAAAAACAGAAAATGCAGTTTTTGAACATTGACCAGTCCATTGAGCTCTAGATTTAACATTTTCTCTATTTTGTTTATCAACAATCAACATTCGACGATTCATGTACCCACGTTCTACTTAAGTATTCATTTTTCGAGTTTGACATCCCACAACTTATAGTTACGTTTGATTCTTGATAGTTTTGATGATTTATTAAAGTTAAAATGTATTCAGATTCCACAAGACAGTAAAAGTAGGTACACCTGCACCATAAAATTTCGAACGTTTTTCCTATGCTCACTGTTAATCCGCGGATCTGCGGTTGCGCGCATTCTCAGCGCGCAAATAGTGAACGTTTCGTTCTGCATCAAGTCAACGCAGCAAACAATTTCATAGATGTCCGATTCCCGAATGTTATTTTTTGCAAATCGCTTACGATGGCTGAGTTGCAATTTATCCAGCATGCAATTATTGTTCAAATTAGCTAGGCAAAAGCTCCTCAGTCTTTGATTACAATTGAGCACCTTTTCTTTGAAACAGTTAACAGCTCTTTATTAAGTGATAAAATTGCAAGGAATAATCAAATAAATTTTAATGGGGCTGGCAAGTTGGATACACAGACTCACCCCATCTCGCCAGTTGCCAGCCCCATTGAATAAATTTGATCAAAACCGGTAAGGATGTCAATTTATTTAATCCATAGTCCATAAGTGTTACCATGATGCTAATTGGTGCATGTCTTTTGTCATTTTCACGGCAACACTCGTCTAAATACAGTTCTCCTGCTATGTTCTTATCTCAAGAAACTTGTCTTGTCTAACAGTAACATCAGTCGATTTTGACCCCTATTCGGGCTATTTGCTCTGACAACATTTAGCTATTAACACAGCGTAGCACTGATTCCAGTTCATCCTGATTACCTCATCATATGAGATTGAGATGAATCTATAAAGGAGGTTGTTTCACTGTAGTTTACGGTTCACTCTTGACACCAGTCTGCGATCAACAATTGACCTCAGTGTACGGTCCAAACTAGGCACCAGTCTAAATTTCACACTTGAAACCAATCTACGTTCTACCATTGATACCACTCTACGTTCCACCATTGATACCACTCTACGTTCCACACTTGACACCAGTTTAACTTTAAGTTCCACATTTTACTCCAATCTACGTTCTGTACTTTTCTACAAATCTACGTAATTCCAAATTAAATAGATACTGCAGTTTACGTTGCACACTTAACTCCAATTTACATTCCACGCTTCACATTTTACAGCAGTCTACGATCTACATTTTCCAGCAGTCTACGTTCCACATTTTACAGCAGTCTATGTTCCACAGCTGGCTACATCTACACTTTACTCCAATCTACGTTCCACTTACCACTTTACCACTGTGGAACGTAGATTGGAGTAAAGTGTGCAACCGGTGTAAAGTGTGAAACGTAAAAGTATGCTGGTGTCAATTTAGTTTCAAGTTGGAAAATTGACTGAAGTCCAGTGTCAAACGTAGCCTGGAACATATACTGAAGTATAAAAGTGAGGAACGTAGACTGGAGTTAAGTTTGAAACGTAGACTGGAGTAACTGTAATTGGCAATGGTGGAACGAAGACTGATTTCAAGTTGGGATGAAGACTGGAGTGAAAATATATTGGTGTCAAGTAACATATTGGAACGTTGACAAGAATTAAGTGTGTAAAGAACTTCTTTCGGGAATCATTGTATGTTTTTATCATCAACCCAACTGTTTGAGCTGCCAGCGTTGCACTTATGCAACATTCAGCACCACATTCATTGAGGGGAGTCTATAACTACTCAATAAGCACCCATAAAACATCGCAGCATTCAAATTATTGAAAATAAAGGAAAAATTAACACCAGTGCCAGTGTTGCGATAATGCAACATTTTCTCATTTGTCCCTTTTAATTGATCCATTGACACTAAATTACAAAAATTACAAAAAGTACAAAAAGTTCAGAAGTGTCAAAAAAGCACAAATCTGTGCCAAAACGACAATTTTGTAGTTCCCATAAAGTGTGTTCATGCCGGTGTTGCGTTTTTGCTACAGCTTCATAACATCGTTTATATCAGAGCTACATAAGGAGTTAGAATCCCAATTTTTTTACAAGATGTCCATGAATTATTCCTCTCCAAGATAGAGTTCAATACAAATGCATCAAATCGGGGGAAAGTACTTCAAATTGCCACCAATTAAAACCACTTGGAAACGGTGAAAAAACCGCATGCATCCATGCATAAATCATGCATTTAGAGGTTCTTGTATTTCCTAAACTGATTGGAACTGGTTAGATTAGTCTTTTATGAAGCAAGTAATCCCAAAATGGGTATTCTAGGCTTGATGGGCTTCCCACAATATGCAGTTAAAGTAAGGTTGCGTTTTCGCTACACCGGGCACTAATGGGTTAATCAAATCTTCATTTGAACTGGATAATAGCTGGGACAAGATTGTCCCCAGAATTCCGTTAATGGGTAGAAAGTTTGGGTCATTCAATGAGAAAATGTTTATATCTCAGGACTCAGATCATCACTCACTTCAAAATGCTTAACTCTTCTCGGCCCATAGACTTCATCGCCTTCGTGCTTTCTATGTTGTTTCATGTTGTCCTTTTATCTGTCTGTTCCACACAACATCAGCAGCTGGTATTTTCTGAACGAAAAAAAACAATTATCACCCAATGCTTTAAGTACGTATCTGATCATTACCAAAAATTTTGAAACGTACGCTATACACCACTATATCAAAATTTATCTTATTCCGGTCATTTGTATATTGTACAAACGTACAACTTTATTTGAATCTGAAATATCACCATTATTATATGAAAATTTACTGTAAAACTCTCGCCATTCCAGATTTTTGTTAATGTCCATGGTCTGATGACGCGATGAGGTAATTCAACTATCCAAACAAATTTTCGGATCAATAAACATAAATAATATGATTTCTAATTACTATCATTTTTCAGTACTTAAGCCAACATTTAATAGCTAAATTATTTTACTAAACAATTTCAAGCTATAAACTCCCACCTGCTACGTCACAACATGTTCTTAAATGTGTCATTTTCAGCAATTCTGTCCAGATATGCAAACTAAAAATATGCGGAATCTTTATGGTTCATATGAACGTCAAAGAGTTATTCCAAGCACGGTTGAAAAACTTGAAATGATCAGTTGGCTTTGAAACCCTTGGCGATATACACTATGGGGTTTTGATAAGAACGTACGCTCATTAATTATTAAAAATTTCCACCGTTTCTTTGGATCTGAAAATTTCATGGTCTTATTGGTCTTATTTGTTGTCATGTAAGTTGGAAATCAACTCACCTCATTTGAGTTATCTGCCGATCAATGGGAAGATCCATTATATTATCGATTTCCATCCTTCATAGAGGCGTTGATTCAATTCATAAAAAGACTCACCCGTATCTAGTTCTTGAGATTCTTTATATTTCAGAAGAAGACGACTTTGTCATGCTCCATGGTGAGATGGTTATGGTTACGCAGCGGCCATGGCCACGGGTATAAATACTTCTGAAAAGGCAACCATGATGTTACTGCAAATTGACAAAACGAAAAATGTTCGATTCCATAAAAAGAACTGCTGTGTAACAATGATTTTAGCGAGAAGAATTATGATGTGATTAAGTTAATAGACCGGCTTATCTATGGTACAAGAAATGTCAAAGAGTGTGGTACAGGGGTTTACACAACGCTGCCAGCACCGATCAGACATCGCTGGAGCAGTTTTGAAACCCTTGGCTTGTTATAAAATCAAAACTTGATATCATCGACTGGAATATATACACATTCCTTTTTTGGGAACGCCTTCTTAGGCTCTTTTATTCTTATACTCTTTTGGCACAGCATTCTAGGGGGGGGATGTCACTGTCCCAAATGTCCTTGTCCCAATTCACTTTTCTCTGTCCCAATTGTCCCATTTTATCCGTCCCAATTGTCCCATTTGTCCCAAATGTCTCATTTGTCACAAATGTCTCATTTGTCCCAAATGTCCCATTTGTCCCTGTCCCAATCCACTTTTTTTGAGTTAGGGACATTTGGGACAGTGGCACCCCCCTCTAGGGTCCTTTTCGATTTTCTATATCCTCTGGGGCCTAAAAGGGCGTTCCCATCCTCTTCCAAAAATATCGAATTCAACCCACACCGGGCGACAGTCTGGGTAGCTTAGCAGGGCCAAGGGTGGTCCACTTCAAGCATATCAAAGATTCTGTATCATACTTCTTCCTATATTGACCAGTTAATTCTCAATAGTCAAAATTCAAATAAGTCATTACCTTCTTACTTTTTAGGCCCCTGCTCATCATTAACAATACGATCTTCTGTCACTCCACTCAGTCATTCAACGAGTCCTCTGTTGTCGTTCACGTGTTAAACTGAGATTTATCCATGCTAAAAATTTATTGTTATAATGATAAGTTAGGAACGGAATTAAAACGGACTAGAAAAGTAGAAATGTCATAAGTTACAGAAATTCCGGGGTAATCAAGTGAGCAGGGGTTAGAGAGGTGACAAGGAGCCATCAATGTGAGCAGGCTCAAGACGTGAGAAGGGGGCAAAATATAATACCATGGTTTATAGCTGTGAGGCGTAGATGTGGTCAGCCGAACAGGGATAATAGAGTCAGATATGGGTTTGGTTAAAAGCTGTGTGCAGAGGCCAAGGGTCGTGAAAGTACGTTCGAGAGGAAACATAATATTTAACCTCAGCTATTCGATAATTTTTAGATGAAGGCAATTTGTATATGAAACTGTAGTTGTATTAAAACACAGATATTTCTAGTAACAAGTTCAACCTAAAATCGTCGGTGGGAATGCAGCATGCCTACTTCTAAAGCAAATTTATTATCCCTGTTGCCGGGAACATCGAGGAGAACAACTTAAACTGAATGCTGTGCATTTTGTGACCATGTTGCATCAATTTCAACTAGAAAGGAACTTTTAATATTAAGCACGTCAACGAAATTGACTGGAAATTGCAAACAGGTATGGTTTATATCAAACAATTATTCTGAGTCCAGTATCCACAGCTTTAAAGGATTGAAAACACGGAGCAAATGTATGTGCCTAACTGGATAAGCAAGGAAAGGAAACTTGGAAAGGGAAATAAAACTGCATAATCAAATAATTCATAATCATATACCTCCATGAGTAAAACAAAATACTGGAATCAGCTATACATAGTACCTACAGTCATTGAAAACTCAAACAAATACACAAAGTTGTCACAAGTTCTCGAATCTCGATGTCATCCTAAAGGCTAGAGCTAATTAAGGTAAATGCGAGGAGTCGATGTTATCAATTAATTAGTCAATGCAACCATAAAACCACATTATGTTGTAGTCTACGTTTCAATATGAGACAGTCTTGATTAGCTCATCGAAAAGTGTCAAATCCTCAGCACCAGTGCCAAGGCATTACGTAGTCGAGAATATAAATTAGGTATTAGTTGTAACCAAAACATTGCCCTGAAAGGCAGCAAATATGAGAAAATTTCGCTGGTCAGGAAACAGAATAAATAAAGACTGGAATAACAGATAAACAATTAAGTGAATTCATAAGGATTGTCCAGTTTAAAATCAACGTAAAGGAATACAATTATAATCATGATGTCAAGGCCTGGACGCCTGGTACACGAGCTGACTCGTGACACGTCAATGATACAGCACACAAGAGAAATGCAGCAATGTTGCATTGCTTCACTTCAAAAGGAAGATTTGGCTAGCGCTCGATTTTATAACTGTGTGATCCATATGAAATTGCGCGGCTCCAAATGAAAATTTTGATTTTGAAAATCAACTTTAAAAAATAAAAATGAGTATCATTGATTATATGTTATTTTGGCCAGAAATTGCAAAAAACAATTTTATCACGAAATTGGTGGATACAGCATCCATGCGTAGCTAAATGCTGCGCGTCGCGCGCGGCCGCTGGCCGCAAATTACGACCGCCGAATAGCGCATTGGTATGAATTGCGCGCGAAACCTGTGGGTAAGCTAATACGCCGTCGATAATAGTGTTGCTGCGTAATTTCTACATGCCTTCGAACGTGCCCTGTTCGTGCTGCGCGCGTCAAATATTGGCGCGCACAGCACGTACGCTCACATTTGCCTCTGAATCCATAGGTGTGTGTCCCGTAGGGAAGCGCCGCGCGCGTACACACACCTATGCGGGCTTAGGAACATATAACTCTGGGCTCTTCATTATCTATGATAATGACGTCAGTCAGAAAAATATAGTTAAGCGCACCTAGCGCTTTAAGGAATTGGGTTAGGGTCACGATTGGGGTTAGGGTTAGGATTAAGGTTAGGGTTTTGGTTAGGGTCATGGTTAGGTTTAGGGGCTAGTGTCCCATATAACTCCTGGCTCTTCATTATCTATGATAATGACGTCAGTCAGAAAAATATAGTTAAGCGCACCTAGCGCTTTAAGGACTAGGGTTAGGGTCAGGATTTGTTAGGGTTAGGGTTAGGATTAAGGCTAGGGTTTTGGTTAGGGTCATGGTTAGGTTTAGGATACAGAAAAATTGACCTTTAGGTCTGTGACGTCACTCAGCCGGAGTTATATGGGACACATACCGCGCTTGCTTTTTCATTTTGCGCCGCGGACGCGTGGACGTCTTCGTAAAAGTGTGTTGTGCGCGTTTTTCATTTGCCGTACGTTGTACGGCCCGCTGACGCCAGCCGCGAAGCTGAGAATCAGCGCCGCGGCCGCGCGCGCGGCGCTGATTCTCGAGAGGGTCTGTCAACGTCAGACAAGTTTTTCATTTGATCAGTCCATTTGATCGACGCGGAACGATAAAACCACCTGACGAGTGACGGTTGCTCAGTGCTTAACGAGGACACAGTGTTCCTATAAGCCCGCATAGGTGTGTGTACACGCTAAATACGTTTGCGCGTGCGTTGCGCGGCACTTGCCCTAACCAGGGCCCTGGTTACGCGCACGGAGTGCGCGGCGCGGCAAGCGACACCCCTGGTTAGGGGAAGCGCGGCACGCTTCCTCAGAGTGAGCGTCAGATTTCGTAGGATGTCACCCTACCCTCTCGCGCGCGGCGCAACGTTCCACATTTGGACGTGACAGGCAACGTCCGTCGATGTCATTGGCGGTTGGAAAAGAAGTAAAACCTTCAAAATAAAACACCTTTGCCGGCTCAGAAAGGTTTTTACTTGCAATTGCCTGGAGTTGGCGTCATTTAAATAGTGCTGTCTTCAAATTATTTAATTCATTGCCCCAAACACCAAAAATTTGCTAAAATGAGTTGAGGTAACATAACTGGATAATGATATCATTACAAC
Organism: Beroe forskalii; assembly: GCA_011033025.1. Classification (NCBI taxonomy): domain Eukaryota; kingdom Metazoa; phylum Ctenophora; class Nuda; order Beroida; family Beroidae; genus Beroe; species Beroe forskalii. The sequence goes on from WFMF01000048.1 coordinate 224,952, forward strand.
CATTCTTGAATTAATCTATTATCTGTATCTATCTGATTTTTTTGAATTAAAAAGAAATATTTCTTCAAGACATCAATCTGATGAATCCCAGTCTTAGATGCCTAATGCGAAAGGTAGTCTCTCCCTCAAATATTAATATGAATAGTAGAATTGGGTAGCGTTATACCTTCATCATTCTTTTGTGCGTGTTTTTGCTTGTAAGTTGTGGAGATGGATGTGGAGAAAACTTTGAAAACTTTGTTTGTTGAACTTCTTCTTTGTAGAACTTACTCCATGTTCTGAGCCCTTATTTTTGCGGCATAAGCCCCTCTTCAGAGAAGACTTTTCTACACGGAAAAGGCAACAACAAACAAGGGACACGTAACATGTGGTAATGTAGAACAAATACAGTCATCTTTGTGTGGAAACGAAGGATGAAGTTTAGTAGCTAATTTTATAGAATGAATCGTGTTATTTATTAGTAAAATTGTTATATTATATTATTAAGTTTGTTGAACTTGATTGCTCATAGCATTGACTGAGGGGGCCCCCATAGTGAAACACAAAAATGCAATAATGGATTCAAATCAGATATACTTTACACCACTGATTTACTGCCAGTTTCGATAATACAACATTGAAAATGATTATATTATCTCTCGTTTTCAGAAAATTCCATATGGTGAAAAGCACCTTCCTCAAATTTGATTGTAATAAGTAGTGTT